>CAJNOL010004763.1:0-14000 GCA_905250125.1 Rotaria sordida
TCCGGCAATATATTAGTACACAGTGTCATGTATACGTATGATTAAAAAAAATATGCGAAGCAAAGTGTAATGTGCAAATGAAAATCAAATGTTGAAAATCACTACAATTGAAATTATATATACATATATACACAAAGATAAAAATCTAAGATATGCAGTATAGGTAGAGGACCACTATAGGATTATAATTGTAAACATATGACCAATCCATATTAGTCTATAGTATATAAAAACAAAACAATTCATCATTATAAAATTTAAAAAAAGTAAAATTCGAATTGGTACTTTTAATTGTTCGGACTATAATCGTGATTCTGAGAAAAGAAGATAAAGTCTACTACAGATAAATGTCACACGAGTACTTTACACCAATATATAAGTACAAACATTCATCATGGAAAACAGTGTAGCTTAATTAAACAACTATCTATTTTCGGACGTATTTGATCAAAATATATGGAAGACATATGTAGACTAGTGTTGAATTCAAAAATTCTTAAGAAAATTATTACGCATTGATCTGCTGAGTAACCCTCTATGAACAATAAACCAGTTGATAAACATTTCATTTGTAAAATCGAAATGATTACTATGCATGAGTTTGACAAGTATTGTCACAAGAGTATCTGCACAACACTGGTGACACTATCTCCGGTAACTTCATAACGGTTAGCGGCGACGCCAGGATTTTTGGTCAGGGGAAGACTGAGCTCTCCTCTACTTTTCTATGACGCTGCCACTAATAACCATAGAAGATGTACGCCTCTTAGTTAAGAGAAGCCTATCTTTTTTTTTTTCTTACAGATGGTCAACTTATAGCAATAGAAGATAGATACGTCTGACATAACAAATATATTTTTTCCCATCGAATAGTCAATTTGTAAGAATAGGGACATTCATTCTTCTTTTTAATGTGAGTTCATTTTTCTTTATTTAATATTCTAGTTTTGAATGCAGAGAGATATTTTTTAATATATGTATTTTTTCTTTGTTATTGGTCTGTCAATATATAAGGATAGAGGAACAGGGTGCTTTTCAAGATCATGTGTATTTTTTATGCAGCTGGTTCATGACTATAGAAGATAGATGTCGTTTGTTTTAAAAAAAAGTAATTTTTTTTCAATATGAGGCAGAGATTTATTGTTTAATAAAATCCGTTTTCTTTTAATAGTCAACTCGCAGGTAGAGAAAAAACTATGCCTCTTATTAGAATATATGTACTAAGTTGTGCCTCCTATCAGATATATATATTTCTTAACGCAGAGATATTTCTCTCCAAGTATTAATAATTCTCTAGTGATAGAAGATAGACACTCTTTATTTTGTATATATTGTATATGTATTCTTATTCCGTTAAGTACTGAATTCATGTAAGAAGATAAGTATCTCGTTTTTAATACATGTGAATTTTTTTCTTCCACAAAGTAGTCAGTTCATAGCGGTACAAGAATGGATAATTGTTGTCTAGCATAAGATCTATTTTGTTTTTATATAATATTCAATTGTAAAGATCGAGAGATACCCAAATAATATTAAAGTATATATTCATTGTTCTTAATGAGTAGTTCTTCCGAAAGGTAGTGTGAGATGTTCCTTATCCGATATATAAATGAGTTAGATCATATTAAATGTTCAGTTTTACATGGGTCTAAAATTGTTTTTTCATCAACTGATTTTTTTCTTAATGTCGACTCGAGAATTAGTGTAGTAAGCTATACATTGGATCCAATAATAATACTTCTACTATATAATTGCTTCCTTTTTACTCTAGTCGTATAGAGATGCACTTTAGTCAGCATATTCTCTGTTTAACTTTCCACGAAATTACATTATGCAATTTAATTATACAAAGATAAGAATGTTCAGGATTCTAACTCTTCACCATAAATGTGAGAAAATAAAATAACATTTATTTAAAATAAGGCCGTTTAGAATTTCTCCAAAGCATATTTCTAGTTGTGTAGCACTTTAAATTTTTCATGTACACTTATCTGGTTAACAAATCAATAATATTTCTTGTAAAATCCACAAATTTAATGGCAGCGAATGCCATAATGAAGAATTTCAAGTATTGTACAAGTAAGAATATGCTTTGGGAGAGTTCTAAATAACATTGCGCTAAATAACTTTTACTTTATTTTCTCGCATTTATGATGAAGAGTTAGAATCCTGAACATTCTTATCTTTGGACAATTGAATGCATAATGTGATTTCGTAAAAAGTTAAACACAAAATATGCTGACTAAAGCACATCTCTATGTAGCTAGAGTACAATAGCAAAGTAAAACTGGTTATATACAAAATATGTGTGCATTTGGACAGCATTAAAATTTCTCAATTTTTGTGAAAAAAAACTGCACAAAGGAAACAGACTATGCAGGATATAACACACAACTTTTTTAAAACCAATTTTGTACAAAAAATGACATGTCTGTCTGACTGGGTAGACTATTGAATTTTTTTCGTCGATAATAAATATAAATTTATCGTTAGTAAACAACGGAACTTTTTTTGACTTTTTTGATCTAAACATTCCTAAGCATTCATTTAATTCTTTTGCATGTCATTGGCAGAGAAAAGCGGAAAAATAAGATTTAAAAAGATGTTCTCATTGACTAAATTCATTTTCTAGTGGATGCGCAATCTGAACGACAAACATCGATTTATTCACCGCCATTTTATTCGTCAGCGACGGGCTATAAAATGCGAGCTCGGCTCTATCTTAATGGTGATGGCAATGCTCGACGTACACATATGTCATTGTTTTTTGTTCTAATGCGTGGTCCAAATGATGCTATATTAAAATTTCCCTTCAATTATAAAGTTACATTTTGTTTGTATGATCAAACTCCTCAACAAAGACATATTATCGATTCTTTTCGACCTGATATTAAATCAAATAGTTTTCAAAGACCACGATCAGAAATGAATATTGCTAGCGGTATACCTAAATTCTTTCCATTGACAATGATTCAACAAGAAGGTAATCCATATGTAAGAGATGATACGATGTTTATTAAAGTCATGGTTGATTTTGGTGACATGCCAAAAACATTATTACCATATGCATTGAGTCTTAATCCTGGATTACCAATGCATATTCAGCAATTAATGATTAAACAAGAAATAGAACGAAGAGCACAACAACAATCGCAACAAACACCTACATCACCTGCAAATCGTCCCGTAACATTGCCGGTGCTATCCACTAATGAAACCCAATCAGGCCAAACAATATTTAATATCATATCATCACCTAATGCAACAAATACTAATGATAGACCACAGGATCCAACCAATAATTAGAACAATCAGGAGTTATGATAACATCGAGTAAGAAACAGTACAGAAAAATATTTGACTTGTTTAGATTTTTGCAATATGAGTTGTAATCAAAAACTTGAGCAGTATCGTTAAATAGGCAACTAAATTTGGATACTATATCTTTTTGAGCCTAGAATATTTGAGATTCGAGTTATGAGTCTTTCAATACTTGTACTCTTGATATTTATCATTCTTGATATATCAATGTTTGATCTTGTCTGTGACACAATTTATTTCTAAACTAAGAAATATCATCGGTTAAACCTACAGTTGACCAATGTTTGTAAGTTCAGACAATGTCTGATATGCACATTATTAAACAAATATAAATTACTAATCTACATTATTATCAAAGACAAAACTAAAACGAATATTCTGATCTTGTATAATTTTCTGTGACTTCTTTTGATATAAGATCAGTAATCAAAGCTTATCTTTGTTCTTCAATTTCTATATATGAAATAAACCTTATTAATTTTATAAGTTCAGTTCGAAATCCTCATCTATAATGGAATTTATACTCTGTCATAGATTAATAAGTTGAACAATTCTGAAAAACCAAAAAAAAAACAAGAACCTATTGATTTTGAAGAAGGCTCAGCATTGAAGCTGAACCATCAAGTACCTAAATTTTGTAACCTCAAGTATGAGGAAGATAGTATTTCAAAGCTCGAAAGTTTTAGACTCAAATAATGGTATCTCCTAAATTACTGTTATTATTAATTCATTGTTTTTATTAAATTATCTGCTCATTATTTTTGCTTGTTATTTGAACAGATAGTTTTTAGATTGCATTTAAATAGAATAGATGATATCTTTCAAAATTTTTCTTTTTAGATTTTAACTGGAGCCATACAATACTTCCTTGTTTGTTGCGAAAAACTAATTCGCGATACTCCAATCTCCTGATTTCGTTTTAAATTAAAATAAAGTTTATATGTTGTATTTGTTCATTTTTTTTGAATAACATTTTCTTTGATTTTCGTGGAAATTTGATTATTATTACGTATTGCTATTTTTTGTCCTATCTTATATAGTTAAAAATAGCTTTTAGTCTTAGTTGCTTTTCATAGATATATATCACAAAAAAATATACAAAAAAAAATAAATGAGCTTCTTTCAAAACAGGGAGAAATCAAAAAGAATTTAAAACAATCAATTAATATTTGACAAGAACGAAGTAAACTTGGTTTCTTTTAGAAAAGAGTGTCTACAGGATCAGTCATCAAATGAATAGATTTTTTTCTGAATTGTATGTTAAACAAGTAAATGTGACTACAGGCGTGGTTAGGATATGGTTGTGAGCCGTGTCATCTCTTTTGGCTTCGATCAAACACACGCAAATACCGCCACATTCACACCCACATATGACTAAAAGATGAAACAAAAAAAGCTTGAGCATCTAAGTATGTCAGCTGGTAAGTCTGGCATCGAATGAGGAAGCAAGTCGATAACTTATAATGATGCTGATCTTTAACCTTTTGTATACCGCCGAAACATATAAGCGTCATGACCTTTACCAATATTTAAAACTAATACAATCAATCGCAATGCACATTTTTTAGATTCGCTTGCATAGAAATAAACATCAGGCAACTGGAACTCGTGCTACCATCATTACATAATGGTATGTTGTAGACTCGTACCTTTAAAAAGAAGTGTGAATAGAGGACAGTCAGTTTGTTGTACATATCGTTATTTGTTCTTCTCTTTTCTCTTATTCGAGAATTTGTCGGAGTATGACTCTAAGCGGTCCCATGTTGACGGACCATTCAGTGTTTATCGATTGCGATTGACGGCCAGACATTTCCCATCTTTAATTCCTCCGAATGAAAGCAACCAGACTGCTCAAAGACGATCTTATGTTTGCAGCAATACTGAACAACGTGCAAAGAAACGGAGCGATACGTGCTACCAGTGTACCGTATGTAATGCTGGCCTGTGTATTAGCGACTGTTTCAAAGATATCTATATCTTACAGAAGATTTAACGTTACTTCGTATAAATCTGTAAAATTGATTAAAAATAAATAACAATCATGATTTTCTAAAGAGCTTTTTCTCTCTCTTATATGTCGGTAGCCAATGGGTTAATGGTGTCTTTAATAAAAGCACTATGAACAACAGAATCTATGATTGCAAGTAGGCAGCTCAACATGACTGTAAAGCAATAAATGTAATATAGTTGCGAGAAAACGAAATGAATGCTCTAGAATTTCTGGCTTTTTCCGACTATATTACATTTTCGTGTTGATTACACACGACTAGCAAAGCTGTGGGTGTGGGTGTAGGTGTCAGGTGTGAGTGTGGGATGTGGCTGGCTAGCTAGGGTGTGGGTGTGTGAACGTGGATGTAGGGTGTGGGCGTGGGTATTGGTGGGATTAGGTGTGAGGTGTGAGATGTGACTATGGAGTGTGAGAGTGTGAGTGTGGATGTGGGTATGGGGTGTGGGTGTGGATGAGTGTGTGGGTGGTATGAGTGTGGGTGTAGGTATCGACGCCGATGTGGGTGAGGTGTTGGTGTGGATGCTCGATTCTGCGACAACAGGACCCACACCCTCAATTTTTCAGTTTTTTTCGACTTTTATAAAGTCACTTTCAAGAAAATTATGAAATACATATTCAAACTTATAATAGCATAAAATACAGAAAAAAAGGTAACAAACATAAATAAATATCTGTGAATTGACTTTGAAATTATTTTTGTAATGATTCTACCAAAGAAGCGCATGAGAGGCTATTTCCGAATCAATCAATTCAAAATAAAAAAGACTAATATAAAACTTTGGTCTATTTTACTAGTGATGAAATTTATCATGTTATACAGCCAAGTACCATCTCCAATTCAACTTTTACACAAAGAACCTTTTACATTTGTTCTAAACAATGATTAATTTGGAATTTATTGATAAAAAAAACCGGCTTGATCCAGATTGCGGATATCTTTTTTTTGGCTAATTAGCGAAAAATGTCCGCAAAGTAGAATCGAGAGGAGAGAGAGATAAAGATAGTCGCATTGTAGAATGAAGACAAGCTTAATTATGTGAAAAACTTCAGAAAGAATCATCAATGAAACATAATTGAATATCTAGTTTTTATTGAGTTTATAATCAACATCATCCTTGTCAATTGTATCGAATAGTTTGATAAATCGATAATAAAAATGGCACAATCTCTAATCATAACTGTTAAAATTCAAAAGATCATCTACATTTTCTTTCTCTGTTTGAATTAATGTTCTCATTTTTTATTGGTGTGATTCTTCTATGATTTTTCGAGCGTTGTTGAGATTGTTGTTGTGTAACTCAAATCATTATTGATTTTTCTGACTCCTCGATATATTTTATCCGGGTTCAATGATTTCGATGTGTTTAACAATGAGAAGTTAATTGACCATGGTATTCCTCTGCGTGGTTATTAGTTTTTGGTCGAATTTCAATAAGACCAAATAAATTCCAGAATGAAAAAAAGTAGTATAGTACCTTCAATATCTGTATGAAGAATATAATCTGGTAATTGTTAAAAAAATTTTGGTTTACATTACTAATTTTTTCAATAATATTACAAAATGCTGGATTAATTTCTCTTACATAGGACTATCTATATTGATTATCTTACAATATCTATATTCGCTTGTTTATTTTTTTCCTCGAATTAAGAAAAAAATGTCCGCAATGAAGAAGCCACGTGGCGTTTATCAAAATGTACTTTTAAAAAAGAAATAAAAAACATTTCAATAGTAATTATTTTTGTTGAAATTCAATTGACAAGATAAATCGTTTCTTTTTGTCAACTTGATTTCAGCACATTTATGAAATCAATTCGTTACAACAAATTAGAATGTTGATTGCTGAGTACTCTCGAAATTTAGTTGGCAATTTCGCTTATTTTGATAGAGTATCATTTGATACTTTTACTACAAAAAAATTATTTCTTCATGTTCATTTTCAGTCAAACTCTAAAAATAATAAAAGTATCGAAATGATGCAAAGCAAAATTTTTTCTTGAAAATCACACGCAGAAATCGATAGATACTTTATCCAAAGTAGAAAGTATTGCGATTGATTGTATTCATTTGAAAAAATAATTCAATGTGATGAGAATTATATCGCATCGAATCTATTTATTATTGTAACTGATTTTTGAATGTCAACTTATGAATTGACAACGATTCATATACTGTGTTCAGTAGAATAATGATAATAAATAAAAATTGAATTTTTAATGTAAGAATCAATTTGATAATCTTTCAAAGTTTATAGAATTTCTAAACAGAATGGGAAAATGTGGATGAAAAGCTTTTATGGATTTCTCTTCTGTTTCGTAGAGCAGAGAATGGCTTTTTTTTGTTGTTTTTTATGATTCTCAAAATGATTCATTTATTGACTTCGTTGGAGACTAAAAGTCATGAATTTTTACCTGTGCATTACCATCTTTCGTTTTGTTAATGTCAACTATTTCGAACTTAAAACAGAAAAAAACAAGCAGTGACATCAACGCTTTCACTTTTATGCAATATGCTTTTCTTTGACGAGCGTGCATTAGTGCATTTGAGTTATCCTTTTAATAGATACTATCGACTTTTGTAGAGTAGTTTCAGTTGAATTAATAAGTTTGATAAACGGTTATTTCAAAAGTGTTGTCATGTTTCATATTGGAAATTTTATCCTAATCGAAGCGTTATTTTCGTGTTTTTGCTGTCGGCATTGGTTTTTATTGACATTTAAAAAAATAACATCATCGAAGCACAATACATTCTTGCAATCATAAAACAAAACAGATGCTATACCTGTATAAATAAGAAAGAAAAAATTTGTCCCACATGTCATTGCCAAAACAAGAACATTCAACAAACGGATTAATCAAAGCAATAAAAAGGGAAAAAAAATCATATCTTATTTTTCACTCTAGGAAAAGAACATTGACTTTAAAGCATAAAAACAGCGTACTGATGACAATATCTGTACATTTTCTTGCATTCATCATCAATAACAATCGTGACTTTTACTTGCATGTGACAGACTCGCATCATACAAGGTAGGTGTATTTTTCTAAGATTTTTTTTTATACCGTGCGAAACAAAGTATTGATGCAAACCGATGAGAGGCTTTTTTCTTTCTTGACGTTCGCATCGAAAGTTCATATTTTGTTTCGTGACGATGCCAAGAATGGAAAACCAGAATATATTTGTTGAAACGAGGGATGAAAACATCGTAGTCATATCGATATTATCCCTTTTGTGACCTTTAGTAGGAGATTTCGTTTTCTGATAGAGAGCTTAGCAAGAAAATTAACTTTTGTAGATTTAGTTGTCTTTTTTTTTGTATTTCAAGATAACTAAACGATGAATTATGAGTGTTCTTTAGAAGTATATTGATATGAATTGATAAAACTCTCGTATTAATCAATTCTGCAAGATCTACTTTTTAGCGTCTTCTCATTTTCAAACAAATGGATCGAAATGAAACGTTTCTTTTTATAGAAATGCAAGAAAAACAAACTCGCTGCAGTAAACAAATTAATAGATATTTGTAAGAAAAAAAGTATCGAACTCAAGCATAAAGATAATTTTTCTTTTTCTACGAATTATCGAATTTTCGATCATTGACATTCGAAGTATTTTCGCATCATCTTTTCCCGTTTGAGTGGAACTAGAATATCATCTTGTTCCATTTGTAATATGATATTCAGTTCTTCTTTTCTTTCGATAAGATTGTAAGTGTATATTTTACAAAAAAAAAATTTCCACCATTTCGAAAACAGTAGATTGTGCATCGATAGTTTTCAAAATTTTTGTATATATGAGTTGAATTAAGTCAAAAAGCTCCGTATCGAACATTTAGGTTTTTTTTAATTAAGAATATTGTTATGTGTTCTTCAATGAGTTCTTGAGTAATTTCTAATAATATTCAATGGAAGTATTTGTTTCGTTTCTTTTTGATCATCTAATATCTGAAAATAGTGGATTGTATGGAATCATTATACTACACTACAAAACATTACGGGTTAACTGATTTTCATAGGTGATTATTTCTCGAATATTATTCTCTTTCGCTTTACGTTTTTATGCTTTTGAATAGTAAAACACAAACAAAATTTTGCTTTGACTCATCTTTTTTCTCTTTAAATAACTTTAAACGGAAAACGTAATACGTTATCGATATTGAACAATTAACTTTATTGTTTTTAATACAAAAGTTTAGAATAATCAGTGTTCGAGATGACTCGGACCAGATCAATGTAGAAAAGTTGCTGGACAGGATAGGTCAAGTTTTTTTCTTCGGTTGGTTTGGCTCAATGTTTTTATCCTTTCTTTTACCAAATTTTATGCCTGTCTTAAGTCATAGAAATTATTTAAAAAGTTTTATGATAGAAAAACTATATGGATTTCTGATATGAGTAAAATAATAAAACATAGTAATTGCTTAAAATGATCGCATCTCCCGTCCATCCACAGTGGTTTTTAGTGTATCAACTATGATGATTAGATTGAAGATATGTTTGCAAGAAAAATCTGTCGATAAAAATCATTATTCACGGTGGAATCCATAAGCAGCAATGCATCCATTTCTTCAGCTATGATTAATGGATGTGTTCATAGAAATCGTTTTTATTTTTAGACAAGAAGTAATCCTGTGAGTTTTACACCATGTTTCTAAGTGAAAGTTTATTTTCGATTTTGATCATCCAATGAAGTACAATATACATGAAAATAGTTTGCGTATCAAAAGAAAAAACAATTTGATATATGAAGTTTGGACATTCAATTCATCCTCCAGGAACAAAGCGAGTTTTATTTGTCATTCTTTCATGCGCAAATATTGTACACTTTTCATGCTTTTACCTTAAAATATCAGTGCTATAGAACATTGAATTATCCATGATGATCATTACCGTGTTCAGATGCTTTTGAGCATCATTCGTTTGACTCAACTAGCAATTCAATTTATCTCATATTGCTTTCATTTCTGTTTTCGACAATATGATTTAATGAAATGAATGATAACATTGATTATTTGCTCTCAAGAACACTGGTAATGACTAAACTAATCTCACAATTCGATTGGAAAAAAAGCTTCCTAGAGGAAAGTCTCTTCGAACTCGTCCTAGGTCGAGTCGAGTGGTCTAGAGCGATCAGGATCGGCTGGATCATGAAAACTTTGCTTGTTTCAAGTCCTAATAACAATATAGTTTGTTAATTATTGATGATTCATGTCCATTTGATGGAAAGTCATTGAAGAATTGCCATCATCGAATGATTATCAAATTAATCAACGACTGTTCATGAAAAAGACAAGACAATTATGATGAGGATCGACTTCTGTTAAATAGCAAATCCATATACAAAATTAAAACATAACAGCACAATGTTTAGTCATTTTATATAATTGATATTGAAACTTTTTTTAAATAAAATTTGATCTTGATCAGAAAAAAGTTTAATAACAATTATAGAATTGTAATAGAGAAAGAGACACAGAACAGTTCAGTAGTGTTAAGATTTCCAAAGAAAGGTAAGTTTCAGTCATAAATGATCAAATTTCAGGAACTGTTTCTGCAGAAAAACCATAATAGCCAGAAAGTTAGTCAGTTACTATAATTTTCGTTAAAGCAATCGAAACTATCTATTCAAACATACACGAGTTGTCTGGAAATTTCCTAAAGCTATCAAGACAGTAGAAGTAAACTTGTAAGAAATTTCGATAGTTACCCAGGTCCTACAAGAAAATTTTTAGATCAATTCAGGAGTTCTTCGGACGCTACTAAATAGTTTCTAGTTAATTTCGATAAAAAGCATTCTGCAAAAAAGGAACTTTCTAACAATTTTCAGAAAATCTAAACGCCAAAGAAAAAGAAATACTATTCAAAAATTTTTGCAAACAATGTTTGATGAAAAAAATTCATGGCAATCGTCGACAAAGCTTCCGTGTGAGATATGGATGTGAATGAAGAGAAGAATTAGACGCACACCAACACTCAACGTTGATTGCCAATCGAGATGGCTACCAACTGAGATGGTAACCAGTAGATTTGATAATATGCTATTTAATTATTATAAAATTCTATATATAGAGGAGATCATATTTGATCGAAACTCGTTTTTGCAAATTTTTTTCTCACAGATATAAACATAAAATTGTTCACAAGTGATTATTTATAAAAGTTAGAAGACTTTAGATATTAGAAATATTTCACAGTAAAAACTGTATCTTTGTTTGAAATTTCATTTCTTTGTTTTAGATTTATTTTCTGTGTATTTTCATACATCTATCAATTTTCTACTAGTTCTGTTGTAATCAATTTCTTTATATATGAGAATATCTTTTTTAAGACAACATTGATTTTGGTGGATTATAGTTGATCCTAGATTTATATGTAGTATTTCTCGAAATCAGTACAGTAAGAATACGCAAATCTTTTTATCTCATTTAAAAGAGTATTTACTCGGAAAATAATTTTATTATCTTAAGATCTCATATTAGTGTACGAGAAACCATCCGTTCCTTTTTTTCGTTGAAATATTTCACTTCTCACGCTCTATATGTGCAATTATTATTCTTCGTTTTTTCCAACGTTGTAAAGTTAATTAGATGACAGAAACATATAAAACCTGACATGTGATCAAAACAAATAATGAATAATCGATGATTGTACATTATATACATTCACTCCTACGATTAATCTATACTTCACTTTGTTTGACTGAATCAACAATAAATTATCAATGATTTTATTCATGAACACAATAACCACTAGCTTTTGATTATTTTTATGTACTTGTTTTACAAAATAATTCATTTTAATTGCTCAATTCTTATGAAAAACATTTGACAAATTTTTTTCTTCTAGAAAATGTTTGTTGATTTTGAAGAAGCGATAAACATGAGCTTTTATTTCAATTGGATATCCAATTTTTAGAACATTAGAATACAAAAGTACAAAGAAAGATCAGAAGAGGAACGTCTTTGTCGTTTTAAAATACTTTTCTCACTTTTTTTCACGAGCATAGAAAATCGATAAAAGATAACATTTATGTTATTGAATGTCTTCATTGAATGCAGATATGATAGAGGAATCTTCATTGGGCAAAGTTCTCACCTTCAAAACTATACTACAATCCTTAAAAAGATAAACACCAAGGTAATCAAATCTTCTGAAACTACTTTATTTTATTCTCGAGATTGTATGCTTCAGAAATTACTTAAGTTTTATCTCGTTCAACTTCAGAAATATGATGTGATAGTAAATAATAAAGAGTTACCGAGAACAAGTCGATTTCTATAATTCTTTTAACTAACTTTTCAATATCAATGTGCAGCAATAATAACAGACAGCAAAATTTTAGTAGAAATCGAAACAAACCCAAATATCTAATTCACTATCTATAGTTTCAATTGATGGTAACGAAAACTATTTAGCAATTCTATTTCGATTTTGGCTGAAATTTCCTACCTCCAATTATTAGTCAATCATTTCTTTTTACGTTTCTTTCCAACGAATCGTTTTCAAAACTATTGGTTATTACCAATAAAAATAACATTCATTTTTGTAAAGCTTGTTAAGTAAATGAAAACAAATTATACGTCATTCGTAACCTATATAAAAACCAATCATGTAATCAAATATTTATTAAAGGGAACATGCATTATTAAATTAAATTTACCATGGTGCAATTCTTCCAACAAATATCGAGTACTTGTCTACCATAAAAGAACTAGTTTATTCACTTCTCTTTTTTCACCGAGTGACGAAGGACACCTAACATACTTGATGGCTTTCTCTGCATGACTCATTCATTTCAATGCCTAACTACAAATAGGATGTTTTTTTCTCATTTATAGTTATTTGATTGTAACATTCGAAAGCGTTGTCAGTGAATAAATAGTGAAAACAAGTGGAACGATAACAATCAAGAATAAAAAAAAGGAAATAAAAACAAACGCTTAGATACGATATTCTAACAGAAAATTTCTCTTAAAACTTCTTTTTTTTTTTTCGTTCGATTTCAATCTTATCAATATTATTATTCATCATCAAACGTCTATTTCTCTTCCGCTCATTCGAAATTTCCAAATATGGGCATGTTTATTAGCCTATATATAGTTGCTATTTTGATTATGTACGAAAGTCACAAGCGAGCTCAGAATGATCAAAAATCAATCATGTCTTATTTAACCTTATAATTCAACTCCAATATACAACAAAGTATTACGGATCTAATAGTCATATTGATTTTAATATATTACGAAGACCAGTATTAGTAATATCTACTTTCTCTTTCTAGCTATAATATATAAATCCTCCGATTACTCATTATTGTTTCTTATTCTTTCTTCAGACAAAGCTTTTTATCTTATTTTTTGATATAATATTGTCTTATCAGTTTGTCGAATCTTCTATTTTTCTCATTCATTTCAACACTAGTTGGAAAATGATGCAATTCGAATTAATATCTATATTATTTTTACTGTCTTTTTAGATAATATCTTATTCGATTTTGTATCATATCACACAAGAATAAGAATGAATTTTAGTTTCCTTATACAATACTAATTGATTGCAATGGATGCTCAAAATAAGAATATTCTTGATCCAAAATTTATTTGTTCTATTTGTTCATTTATATTATATGATCCAGTTCAACTTAATACATGTGGTCATCGATTATGTCAATCTT
>CAJNOL010004764.1:0-14000 GCA_905250125.1 Rotaria sordida
ATGTGCCTAAAAAGAACTTATTGAAATTGTAATATTCTTTTTTTCTTTCTTTGTATCGAAATCATTATTGAGAATAAAGAAAATTACACAGGAAACTATAATGAATAATCATTTGTAAACTGATATTAAGTTTAGGAAGCAACATAATACTGTTGCAACAAAGACTTTTCTATTAAAAATCTCTGATACCTATGCATCACCCTTGTGTGTATCAATAACAATAATCAGATGTTCTTTTACTGAAAGTTATTACAGACTTTTCATAAATATTGATTAGATCTGTAGTATCCTCTAATGATTATTATTCTGTCATTAAAAAAAAAGATAGAAGAATTGTTATCCATTTAATGTCTGGAGCAAGAATTTCTGCATGAAAAATAATAATAGATTTATTTTTCACAATAGAAGTGGTTGAAATGCTTGTGTTAGCATCAGGCTGGAAGAGACCGAAGATTGCTTAATTTGATCAAAGATAGACATAAGCAAAAAATAGAAATTAATTTGAATATTTTGAAAATTTCATTGAGTTGAAAAATAGCAAATCCAAACTCACACCCAAAAAACTCATTTAATGTCAAAGTTTTAATTATGTTGATAAATTTGTTATCTTGTAAACATCTTCTCAATAATGAAATATTAAATGGTTACAGACTACTTTGTGCCAATTTTGAAAAAACAAAGAACAATAGAAGAAACAACTCCAACAACAGGTGTTGTAAGTAATGTACCAATGATGATCGGTTGTTGATGCTGATAAGAATCAAATAATCATTGTAAAATGAAAAGGTTTTCCAATGATCACAATCAACTTACTAGTAGAGATTGTACTTGTTATTGTTGTGACAACACCTGTCGACCAATACTTAGTAATATTGAGTGTAGATGCAAAAAAAATCAATTTGAATCAAAAGTTTACCGGTATATGATGTCATCGAACTTGCTGGAGGAATTCTAGTAGTTATTGATACAGATGGTATTGTGATACTTGATGTTGACATTCCAGTTATATTAGAAAAAGCAACTGTATTGAAAACAGTACTGGTATTGTACTTGATTGAAGAAAAACTCGAATATATGCTGTAGTTGATCGGTGATTAACTGCTTCAGTACATTGCACACGCCATGTAGATGGATTAGAGAGAACAGTTCCTATAGGATATTATTGAAATGGAAAAAACCAATGGAATAATATCAAATAGAAACACATATGCTTTGTACATACCGCAATACCATTAACATAACTTGTACAGATAAATTTAGATGCACTGGTACCAACAAGATAAGTAATACATTCTGTATTACCTTGTTGACCCTAACTATCAATTAATCTATACCAAACAAGATTTGAACCTCTGAAATTTTACAATAATTTTTATTTGAAATTTACCCAAACAAGATGCTTTTGGTATCCATGTCATTGTCATTGTATATTCTAATGGATTACTTGATGATTGAGTGATTGCACCACAACTCATACCTATTAGTACGATATAAACAATGATCATTTATTAGTCATAATCTATACATACTAAATGAAGATGTAGTCAGAATATCATTAAATGTTACACCTGAATATCCAACAGTAAATGTGGTTAATTCAACTATAATTTGATTAATTTCAACATAAGCTACTTAATGTATAGACTTGAACAAGGAATCCTAATGGCGTACCTGATTAATTATTTTTTGATAAATTAAATAAAAACTTAAGACACACAATGAAGTTGTGTCTGAAGGAACTTCAAAATCTTCTATTATAAGAGTGACAGCCCAAAAGCCAGTACTTATTGTTGTGTATGACACTTAAAATTTGTACATTCGAATAAGTTGACTTGAGCACCAGAAAAAGTTTGACATATACCAGCACATCGATATCGTTTCACAGTAGTTTCATAGGAACCATAACTGATGTAGGTGAAGAAAACAAAATAATTAAGCATGACTTTTTTTTATAGAAATACAAATACAAGATATTACCTTATTTATGTAGTAGCAGCTCATCTACCTCCACCTGTTTGAAATGTAATCCAATTACCATCAGCAAATTGTAAAGCAATCTTAACATTCGAGAGTAGGTTTATAATTGTTGAGTCTTGTTCAGCACTCATATCTTGTGAAACACTGGAATCAGTACATGGTACTACTGTACTTATTGGACAAGATAATGATCCGCATTGTCTACCAATACAACAGACGTTGCCTAATCCGATAGTACTACCACTATTAAACGTATTCTGATCACAATGATATTAACCGTGACATCAAGCATGTCTTTAAGTGAATGAGATTTGTACAGGATTTTGATTAGAAATTTATGGACTAAGCTATTGTTGAAGAATAACAAAATCAAGATAGAGATAATGAAAATCGATAGTGAGATGCTTCAGTAATTTGAACTAACCATACAAAAAAAATAGATGTTTATCTAATTTCTGTTGCAAAAAATAAATGATTGAATAGAAGTTTCACTTCTTCTTAACATCAAAACATTCACTTGAGAGTTTCTACAGAAAAAGAAGAAACAGAAGGTTCCCTTCTATTTAATTAGTATCGATAGCAACTCACAATAAGAACAACACTTCAAATACATGAAACAACAATAAATCGAAATTGCAAAAAGTTTTCCATCAATAAAAAAAAATTTATAAATTTCTTTTCTGTTACGAAACATGTACAATACAAAATATACATCAAACAATTTCATAAATTTGATAAAATTGAATTCTAATTTTCTTTTTCGACTATATTATACAATAAGTACAAATGTATCAATTTAATGTCAACTGTTTGACTGAGAATCAGTTCTCATAAATGCTAACATTTTATTGTCACTATATTGATTGAAATTTTGATAAATCCTATTTTAATCGGAAAGAAAACTGTCGACTTATTCAAATATCAAAACAATACAAATTATTATTTAGTTAATGATAAACGATTCAACATGTTTATTTCATTTATATTCATAAGAAAAAACAAATGTTTTTTTTTTTACGAAGAACAAGATTGAAATAACAAGTAGAAGCTTAATAAACAAATTAACCTGAATCATGCATACGTTTCATACATTTTTTTTTCGAACGTATGGGTGTGGGTTGGTGAGAACGAAGAGAACACACTTACACCTACATTCTTATTATCTCATAGAGGACACGCAATAAAACTTTATCGAAACTTGCCTACGTCAAATATCATTATTCACAGATGGAATAGTACGATAATTGATCAGACCAGTAGTACCGATACTCATTATGATAAAAATTCAGACCGGTTCTATCTCTGATTTCAAACATAAGAACATATATTTCGATAATTCTACTTTCGATATTTTTTTTTACTTATAACATTGTCTATGTAGATATTATTTTATTATATAAATCTTCTTTTAAATATTGCCACTTTTTGACGAACTATTTTATCGTTTTGTGATTCCTTTTTTTTGGCTCAAAATTGAAAAAATATTTTGACGTAAATATATACATTAATACTTAGTATTCTTTTTTCTTTGTCACACATGGTTGATTATATACATAATTATACATAAACAGATTTATTTTTTGATCGTAAAATATGTCCGCTACAGCTAATATTCTTCATGAAGCAATTGTAATTGATGTTGATACATTAGAAACAGGTGCTGTTCATCTCATTTGTTTGATTAAACCAACATGGACATCGAAAAAAATAAACTTTAAAAAATTAGATACTAATGATGATAATAATATTTATTCAGTTTTTCCAAGTGATTATAAATATGAACAACATGGTATTATTATGAAAATTTATCCAAAAAATTCTGATGTATATAGTAATCATGAAAAAGAATTTCAATTAATTGAACAATTTTCTCATCATGGAGTAGCTCCACGTATTTTATTAACATTTATTAATGGATATATTTCGTCATATATTCTTGGAACAATATTAAATATTAAAGAAGATCAAACTCAGTAAGTTTCAATTTTTTATTTTTTCGTAAATATTGATTATTTTTTTAATATTTAATAGTCAATTAGTTTCTCAAAAATTAGCTGAATTTCATTTGATTTCATCAAAATTTAATAATGGTCTTCATTTTATCGATAAACTTAAACAATTTATTGATTTATTTACTAAAAAAAATATTAAGTTACATAATCGACATATGGAAATAAGAGACGAACAAGAAAAATCTGCTGAACAAAATTCAAGTTTTTTTACAACATTAAAATCGGCTGTTGGTCTAAATACAACTCCTACATTAATACTTACATTAGATGAACTTGAATTACAATTACATGATACAACATGGGCTCAAATTTCAACTGAAATTGATTTTATACAAACAATATTTGAAAATAATTGGTCAAAACATAATTTACCAAATGTTTTATGTCTTAATAATATGAATATTCATAATTTTTTATATGATTCAAAAAATAAAACAATATCAATTATTAATTTTGATCATTGTTCATATAATTATTTTCTTATTGATATTGTTTCATATTTTCTTGAATTAGCAAAAGATAATTATGAAAATAATTATCCACAACGTCATATTCAAAAATTATTTCTTGTAGAATATCTTAAATATTCATCATTCGATTTTTCAAATATTGTTTATGATCCTCATAAACCAATTGATAATGAATTAGAACGTTTATGTGATCTATGTGGTTTATTAATTGCACCAATTCATTTATATTGGACTTTATGGGCTTTTTTACAAGCATTACTTATAAAACCTACATCAACATTTGATTATATTAATTATGGGAAAATTCGATTAGCACAATATCAAAAACATAAACAAAATTTTTTCCTTCCATTAAATCAATCACGTAAAAACAGTGATGCCGATTCAGAAAAAATTCATCATTTCTAATATTTTCTCTACATTCATGATTTATAACCCGAGAAGCATAAACATTGGGTATAGGTAAATAACACACCTACAAATCATGATTCTTTTTTTTTTGTACATTTTTTATTTAAATATTACTATTCATGATTATATTTATCATTTTCTACTACTAAACGCGCAATAGTATGATCATTTATTGCTTAATTTTGTGTGTGATAACCTATTTTTTCTATCACCACTTCCCTTCAATAGATTTTTTCTTCTTTTTTTGGTACTACCACCTACATTTTTAGTTATTTAACTCGAATAATGAAAAGAAATTTGGATCAAACACGCAAGCATAGCTCATTGATTTGCATACGTTTTAATATTCATTGTATTTGATCAGATGAATGGCGTATAGGCAAACAAAAAAACAAGTTCTACGCAATATTCTTCTCGTAGTAGTTTTATTCGATGAAAAAAAGTAAGTGTTTATGCACAGAATGAATGTAGTGCAGCCGTAAAAAAAACCAAGACTAAAGAAAAATATATTATTTCAGTTTGTTTCATAGAAGTAAAATCACATGGATTTTTATCGTTAATATAATCGTATAGAAGAGATTCGTTCTCATGATAGATGATACAAAAAAAAAGAATCTTCTGTCATGACGAACAATCTACTCTATTTGATTTCCCGTTTCAAACACAAGTATACAATGAGGATTCTCTTTCAAGTCTTATAAGAATCTTGTTGTTAATCATGTTAAGAAAAAAACCCTAGTATGACAAAACTTTACTAATGCTGTATGAAGTTATAATCTTATGTTTGGATATCTTGATCTCAACAAATTAATAACACTTTCCTGAAATTTACTCTTTATAATTCTCATAGAAGAATATGACTACTTTTAAAATTGTTAATAGCTGACATTCTGTGATAAAATATCAAGAAAAAACAAAATAAAATATGATACGTAATAGTAGAGCTCGTCAAGTCTAAAAATCCGAGGGATTCTATACAATAGTAGAAACTTCCCTATATTATCATGAAATTAAAAAAAACAGATGATGCAATGAATCTTATGAAAATAAAAATGAAGAAGTTTTTATTGTTCACATAAGATTTATAAATCTCAAAGTTACTTTAATGGTATAGTCAAATAAAAGACTAAGTATCGAGGCACATGGATGAAGTATCTAAAAGTTTGAACGGGTACATTAAAGTATGAAAAAATCTAAAAAATCACAGAGGAGTATGGTGAAGTATTCGTTTTCGTTCTGAAATTAATCTTTGTGTACTGAATTATAATCATGAATCACTCATGTTTTTTTTTTCTCCATTTCTACTCCCTTTTTTTTCTTACTTGGAAAAGAACATTACAAATATAAGTATGAAAAGTATTTTTTCATCGTGCATGACAACAAGAGGTAAAACATGATTAACGTCAAAACTTTATGTTTATGACTCAATATTTACGTTCTTAACATGGGATGAATATCCGCAGATTCATGTACTGGTATAACTCCTACGATTATTATTCGTTCGAACGATATAAATATCTATGAGACTCGTGAAACATGTAGCATATTTTCTCCATTGAACAGGTTAAACAATAATGTTGCAATATAACATTCTTTGGCTTGATGCAAATTCGTCAGATCCAATGAGTAATTTTCGTAGTAAACTTGGTGATGCACAAACATTTACAGATGTCAAGAATTGTATTCAATATGTTCAATCTCATCCAAATGAATCATTTTATCTCATTGTTTCGGGTTCACTTGCTAAAGAAATCGTTCCAGTAATCTATGAATCTTCAAATCTTTTACAAATCTTTCTTTTTTGTGGATCAGTTTCTACTTATGTAGAATGGGCAATGGATTATTATGATAAAATCATGATATTTGATCATGGTGATGATCTTTTAGAACGATTATGGAATGATTTACAAAACAAGTTACGAGAACAAGCGACACTATGTTTACAAGGTGCAGAGGAATATAAAAAACGTGCAGAGGAATATAAACAACGAGCTTTACAATATAAAAAGCCATGTGGTTAAAAGAAATGTTTTGCAATAGTAGCTTTTTCTTTTTGTTTCATTCGAAGTTGCATGTTTTTTTTTAAAGAGAAATCTCAAACATTATTGAATAGTAATTGAAAATTTTTTCGTTTGATCAATTTCCAATAATTTTACTTTCTTGTTTTTTTTGTTATGTTAAAATAAAATCTTTTCAATGACTTCACAATTTTTGATATTCAATTCTACGCAAGTGAAAGTTCTAGAGAAAAATTTACGATTTGAACAAGAGATAATCTATCAGTTCCATAAAATAAACAATAGTTCAAATTATTAGGCATTTTCATACTCCTAACTACAATCTCGGTCGAGTCAGCTTTACAAATAATCAAACTAATGAAATGAATTACATGGTTTTACTCATTGATAATTCAATGCAAATTTAGTAAAAGCTTTTTTTCTTTTATTTATTAGCATTGAAACAGTAAATAAAATCAATATTTCTATTAAGTCATTGATTTTCCTATCAAAATTAAATAACTTCAAAGAGTTAAATGATAATATGCTTTAAATTTTTTTTTCTCTAAAACTACAATCAAAAGTTGTATTTAAATTGTGAAATAAGTAACTTATAGAAATAAAAGATATTTTAAAATAAAGTTTGTAGAGTAGACACTCAAAATATTATAAACCTTGATAACCATTTATTTACCTTTCTTCTTATCTTGAATTTCAATAACTACGAGGTAACGGTTAATTAATAGTATGAATAATCAATGAAGATAGCGTAAGAGAATAAAATCACTCTACAACATTTTTTTTAATCGTAATTAACGTATATTAAGAAGCATCACACTTACAGAACAAAATATGAATCACATTAAATAAAATTTATCAGCTAGCAAATAACCATATTTATTCAAATTGTTCCGATTTATATGAACATTTTATCGAACAAAACATTAAATATCATCTTTCTCATTCAACTAAATAAGTCAATTCTTTTATCGCTGATACAGAAATGTACATAGTTGACATTCATAAGGCAAACCTGAAAAGTCCTTCTTTAAAGTATGATTATTGACTTCAATAAACGAATTCTAATTGTTGACAGGCTAAAAACCTTATTTATATTTCTGATCAAAAATAAAAGACACCTCTAACGATCTGAAAAGAGTTTGGACGAGTAGCTTAACACTGTCGAGGCACTGTATTTTTTAGCAGAATGTCCTCGTTTCTCTCAGAAAAACTGGGTTTTAAATTTTGACCTGAAACTTTGCGTAGAGATATGCCTTAACGAGAATAGCCTATTGCCAAAGTTTCAGAATTTTTGATTACATCCATTCTGAAACAAGAACATCGGAATATGTTGTTGTATATGAGCAGCGTGAAAAACATGTTTGGACTATAGCTGTCTCTTAGGATTGACGCAATCAAAACATCTCAAACTTTTACAATAAACTATTCTCATTAAAGCCTGTCTCTATGCAGAGTGTATAAGCGAAAATTCCAAACTCAGTTTTTTCAGTGTTCCTGAAGAAGATCACGGCATTCATTTAAAACATACCATAAAACTGCAACATCTCCGTAGCAACAAGCTAACATCACGAGCGCTTTTCAGGATATTTATAACTCATTTGGATCTATACAATGCACATAGTTTCGATTCAAAAGTGATTTATCATTTGGAGAACTTTCCTCGTTAGTAATCTCATTTCTTCATGTTCATCGACCATTGAAGTTAAAAGTGGACAATATTTTCCTAGAAAAACGTTAATTGTTCATGCAACTGATAATTTGCTTATCGTATGTGTGTATATTTAGTTATTCATTGTAATTTTATTAGAATTTGAAGAGTGACATTTTTGTGAAGCAACTTACTAACAATAGCAAAAATGATAATTATCATGAAATACAATGATCTTCAATTTTGAAGCATTATCAGCATTTAATTGTTCGAAGAGAACAAAAGATATTTGAAATATAATACAATATTATTGAAAAACTAAACTCTTTGTCTTATTACTTTAAACACACTAAAAATATCTGTCATAAATAAAATAATAGAAAAGAAACGAGAACTTCTTTTGAATCATCTCAAATTTATGATATTATAAAATACATTGATCAATATAAACAGATTGACAACATTTGAATCTTCTTTTAGAAAAAATTCCATACTGAAATTCTATCTATTTTACACAAATAGTAAACCATATCTATCAGATCATTTTAACAAAGACGAAATTTTATAAAACAGATGTTCTCAGATTTATTTGGTTGATTCTGTTGACATTATGTTTTCATTCTCTGTAAAGAAAAAAAAAAGTAAAAGATTACATAGACAAATAATAAGTAATATTATATTTACTCGTAGCTTCAAACTTTTTTTTTTTCGTTCGTCTAACAGTTGATAAAACATGTGGTCTCTCAGTTTTTATTATTAACCAATTGTCGCTAACATGAAATTTGATACTCAAGTTGATTCGATCAACACATACAATGATAGTCATCAAAGTGTTCATAAACAATCGAAAAGGTTGATAAATTTAGATTTTATTTTTTATTATTTATAAAACAAAAATGTATTTTAAATCAAATATTTTTATTATTTGAATAATATCGAATCATATGAAAAATTTTTGTTTTCTTCTCTAGGAAATATGCTCAAATAATATGTTTTATATTGATTGTTGTTATGAATTTAAGTGCATGGATCGATTTACAAGGTGTATTTGTTGAATTACCAATAATGATTTCATTTATACCTGAAGGTTGGACAATACCATCAATAGTAGGTTTATGTCTTTGTGCTGCTAATATTATGCCTGCTATAGTTACATTTTTACGTTGGTATCAAGGGAAAAGATTTTCGGAAATTCCTTATATTTATATTATTATAATTATTGGTATTGTATCTTGTTGTGTGTTGGCTTTCACATGGCAAGAAACTACATATTTATTTGGTCGTGAACGAAGTTTATGGTTACTTGGATCTGTTTTTACTCTTTGCATGCTTGACAGTACATCATCTCTTGTCTTCTTTGATTATATGAAACGATTTCGTATTCGATATTTAACTGCAGTATTTTTAGGTGAAGGACTCACAGGTGTAATTCCTACATTATTGTTATTATTACAAGGTAGTGGAGGTGAAGCAATTTGTATACAAAGCAATAATGACACTACATTAGAACCTACATTTACTCAGCCACGTTTCAGTGTTACAGTTTATATGCTTCTTATTACAAGTATTATTGTTGCATCACTTATTGCATTTATTTTACTACGCTGGACAAATATAGTTGCATTAGCTGATGCTGCCGAACCGGTAATATATATTCGAAAAAGCCATTTTTTTATAAAGAAAGTTATTTCTCAATCAGTATTGGATCGATGTTGTTTTCATCATTGTAAAATCTGTTCTAGTTCCCACTTGAGAAAAAAAAAAATTAATTTTCATCAGAAAAATCGAAATTAAGATAGATGAATGGCAGAAGTGGTCGTAGAAAGGAAAAAAATATCACAAACACTTCTCATGTCAAAAGTGAAGAATGTTTTTGTGAGTTGAGATGTTCGATATTTTTCCTTTTGGTTCTTTTACAACACATCGATGGGAGAAGAGAAGCTGTTTTCTTTTTACTATGGATAATAGGTCGTCATTTTTAGAGAGCTTATTTGAGATATTGAACTTGTCATCCTTTTCCTACACAAAAAAGGAACAGTTTAGAAAAAGATTCTCTTAGGAGATGCTCTTTCAAACACTTCCATATTTCTAATAAAAGTCTACAGAGAATTTCGAGTTGCTAAAGGAATTATTTTTTTACTGCTTATCTGATGAATATCCATCAAAAGTGTCATAGCATAGACTTGAAAATCCTATCACTGCCTTTTCACTATAACTTCAATATATCCTGAAAATTTCATAAGATATGAATTATCATCACTCGAAATCGATTTTGAACAACTAAAGGCTTAAAATAGAAAGGAAATTAAAATTAATATTAATCGACATTTATAAAGTATATTATACAAGACTATGAATAGTGTAGCGGAAAAAAAAGAACTAATTTAATGAAAAAGTACAATCAAATTTGATTTGTTCTATTCAGACATTTTTTGTTCTTCTTAATTCTTGAATTACAATGAAACAAAGCTTTAAGTACTAATCTATATTGTAGACGAAACTTAATGGCAGTACACTTAAAACAGCTTTAGATGGTGGTGAAAATTCTCCTATGGTTCCTATAGTCGAATTATTTAAACCATCAAAACCTATGAAACACATACCTACTAGCACATTTATTTTTCTTCTAAGTCTTAATACTTACAATTCATTTGTATTATACGGTATTTTGCCTTCCTTAAGTACGTACAGTTTATTACCTTATGGACAAAAAGTATTTTACTATTTTTGTGTACTCAATCCTCTATCATATTCAATTTCACTATTAGTCAGTGTAAAATGGTCAACATTATCAGTTCGTATGACTATCATAGGAACAATAATTGGATCTATTATAGCTATTTTTATTATAATTATTGCTACACAAAGTCCATGTCCATGGTGGGCAGATACATTACATGGTGCTTTGATTATGTTAGCTGTTTGGTTTGTAATGACAATTATTATTGCTTATCTACGAATTACAACAGGTAATCTTATTAAAGGTGAATGGTTAGAAGAAAAAGGTATGTTTTACTTTGGTATAACTGTTCAATTAGGATTATTCATGGGTGCAGTTCCTATGTATTTATTGATCAATGTTTTTAATATGTTCATAGATCGAAAACCATGTCAAATTTATTGTGTAACATGAAAATTATGAACTTATTATTTTATAGAATAAATTGTGTTAGAATTCAATGTTGATGTTAATCAAATGAATAAATTATACAAGCAAATTTTTTTAAATACATATAAATTAAAAGTTCCTCCGAAAAATTTTATTCACATTTTCTCAATTTCTATAATAGTGTATTTGTTCTTTTTTTGTTTAGCTATATGAAGGAAAAAAACATTACATAAAGATATTAGAAAAAAAAACATCTTTTTCTACATACATTAGCAACACAATTCAGATTAATATTCTATGTTGAAGGCTTTTTAAAACATCTAACTGTCAATTATTAACTTTTTAAATCATAAACAAAAATATTTATGAAATAATTTCTTTCAAACGGAAGTTATTATCTTTAATAAAGTAGTTCGAAGGAAATCAATTTCTATTCGATGACTGATATGAATGAAAACATTTAAAGAGACGATATTCTAATATGGAAAACATATACATACTAGTTCTTATTAATATTCATTTAAATGTCTTTATCATACTTGTTTTTACAGTCGAATGTAATCTTCTTGTAGCAAATCGCACAGTCCAAAACAATTCGTAGGAAAGATGTTTAAAATTTAACTACTATCCATTTCAGAATACAAAACATCATAGAGACTTGAGATTTTGATCATTCAAGAGAGTTCTTGGTGAGGATTTTCGAAAACGATACTCTAAAGCTATTTTCCTTCTAATTTAGACTTTTAATAGGACGGATCGATAGACAAAATTCTTCTCTTTTGAACTACGTAAGATCGACATTTCTAGTCTCTTCCTTTCGCGAGTTATAAGACTTTCTTGAAGCCAATTAGCCTGTGATCTCTCGGAAAAATAGCCAGACAGGGATAATTCACAATGTTGAGTCGAATGGTGATATTTGTTTTCAGGTTTGAAATGATCTGATATTGTTATCTTAATATTTTCGAAATGTTGACTCCTTCCCCATGTCGTTAATTTCTCATCAAAACCAACGGTTCGAACGGTTTTCTCACTTTTTTTAATCAAATTTTATAAAATTTCGTCGCGAAATTATTATTTTCAATTTTGAAAAACTCGATTGCAAGTCAAAAAGGTTTATACTAATGCACCACAATAATTTATGTCAGATGGTACCATCTTTGGTACAAAGTCAAACTCGTAAACTAAGCGAATTTAGCTAATGCGGCTGGTACTGGCGACTTCAGCGTCACGTAGGTGAAGTTAGCACAAAATTCGTCTACAAACACGTTCTTAGACCCCTCAGATCATTTCGAACTTGAAAAGAAATGTAACCATTCGACTGAGTATCGTGAATTACTCCTACTTAGCTGCCTTTCCTCATGATCACAGGTCTATTTTCGGAAGCCGGGAGTTTTAACAAAAGTCTTATAACTCTCGAACAGAACAAGCTAGAGATGGCAGCCTTGCATCAATCGAAAGAAAAATAACTTCAGAATATTGTTTTTGAAAACCTCTATCAAGAACTCACCTGATTAGGTAATTTGCTGACCAATCAAATTTCGATGGTTCCGATTCGTTGCTCAATAGTGGAGCACATTATATTTTGAAATGAATAGTAGATAAATTCTGAATTATATAAAACAAAAAATTCAATAAAATAAATTGAATATTTTTTTTTTAATTTATTGATTTTCATCTTCATCTTCAACTAATTCAACTTCAATTTCCCATTTATAACCAAAATAATGTACACTTAAAATTTTTAATTTTGTTCCAACAGCTAAAAGTGCTTCTTTTTCTTCTGTACATGCACTCCATTTCCATATATTAGCTATATTTTTCTTAGCTAATTCACTTGAATTATCTGTTTTTAATATAATTATTGAATTACCTGAATAAATTAATAAACGATCAATTGTAAATGATAAAAATGAATTTGTATAATAAAATTCATTTTTTTTATCTATATAATATTGAATTTCTTTATCACTTAATGTTAAACCACGATAATAAATATGTTTTATATTTGATTGATTTAAATTTCGAATTAATGAACGAAGTTTATTAACATATAACCAATCAATATCATCAAAATTTGCACTAAGTAAATTTAAATTTGTTTTCATATAACATTCATTTGAATGACTATCTGTATAAGATTTAATAATATTTAACATATCATTATTTAATTCATGTTCATTGATTATTGTTGGATAAATTTGTTGAAAATAAGAATGATATGGATTTTTTGTCAAAAGTTTACAATCAAGTGAATTTGTTGAATGATCATAATGAAAATGTTCTGTTTCATAATTTTCAGTTGTTGAAGCTAAATTTTTTGGTAAATAACGACTTGTTCGAGCATTAAAAATACAA
>CAJNOL010004765.1:0-13997 GCA_905250125.1 Rotaria sordida
GATCTCAGCAGGGCAGGGTCAGGTTGTCAAGATCTCAGCAGGGCAGGTTACAGGTTGCCAAAATAGCGTAACCTACAGCCATCTAATCAGAACCAAGAAATGTTTTTCTGATCGGGGATCTATGAGATTTCATAGACTCTATGCGTAAAATCGTTCAAAGTCCTATGAAACTAAACAGAAATCTATAAAATTGCGTATAATCGTAGAACTATTGTCACCCTAAAAAATTGCGATTATTGATGAAATTTAAACGTCACAAAAGATCAGAAATTGAATTTTATTAACTCTAAATTATGATATGGAACTATAGGATTATACGTGGAGTTGTGCGAAGATTTCCAAAAGGTTTTAGGTAACTCTATTCAACTCTGCAAGTATCAAATTTTATGCTGTTGGCTTAAACTTAACCGAATGTGCTGTTTTCCTTTGACGTATATACATGATTGCAAGCTTCCATGAGGAAACGCATAGTTTATGTCATTTTTGCGAAAAACTCGTAATTAGAGAGTGAAAGAATATCTATAAGCTGTAATAAAAACTTTACTTAGATCATCAAGATTTGCTTTACCTTCGTCTAATTCTTGTTCGTATTCTTTATCATGTAGAGAAGTAGTCATTGTTTGAAGGGACGTCGACGAATACTTTGGAATTCCAACAGTTGTAAGTAGTGGATCGGATCTTTGATTAATAATTTGTTCAAGCATATCATGCAAATGAACATTTCCTAGATTTGTATTAGATGGTTCATTGAGAGTTTGTAATTTTTCTTTTAAATAAAAACAAAATTAAATATATTATTAAATCTTTCATATTATAGTTCGTGAAATAATATCAAAATATGAAATCTATTCATGATGACTATTCTCTTGAATTGTATAGAAAAAATAACGCTAATATAATTACCATTAAAAAATGTTACTTTTGTTTTTTCTATTGACGAATATGGATTAATTAGAGATATTGATCGAACTTCATCAATATATTCAGTTGAAATAGGTGAATCTATATTAAAATGATATAATCAATTTGAATTGTTTCGATCAACTTACGAATGATATCCGTAGTTATCGTAGGATGAAGATTATTGATGGAATGATCAACAACAGTTTTGAAATTTTCGTTAGATTCTACGAACAAAAACAAAAACATTCTACATTTCTTAAATCTCTTCATACTTAATAAATGAGGTCGTTCCATCGATAGTGATGAAGATATGTTATCATCAGATCGATCTAAAATTTTATTAGAAAAATGATTAGTTTCAATAGAATTCTCTAAGAAATTTTCTAATAATTAATCTTCTTTCGTCAAAGACGATATATTTTTCGATAAGTTTGCCTCCAAATATAGATAACTCAGCAAGGTTCAGAAAATAATTAACAATCTATTTAAGGTTAAGAAATATAATACATGAGTATTTTAATAAATTCAAAATATAAATGTCAACGGTCAATTACAGTTTACCGACGAGATCATCTATGAATCCATTCTATGGGATTAATCTTCACTTCTCATATGCTAGCCGATTTTCGTGGGTATGCTATATATGATAGAGGTTTGTGGAAAGTAAAATGGAAATCACGCTTCTGTTAAACATGCGACTAGTTGTCGCTAGATCAATGAACTTATTATAACAAAATTTTAAATTATTTCCACTGAAATCTCTGACTAGCAAACTAATTCATTGCTCAAAATGAGGATAAAACAGTCATACCGTTAGAAACTTCTATCATTAGTCAAAATTGATCCTTACAATAAGAGATGTAAATAAAAGAAAAGACATCAAGTTTGTCAAATACCTTTACTTTCAGATATAAATCGATGATGAATATGATCTGATGATAAACTTATTTTGTTGAGTTTCGAGTTAATAATAGATTCTTGTTTGTCTATTCCATCAATAGTTGATGTCATTTTAAACGATTGATCAATTGGTAGATTGGATGGAAGTATAGTTCCTAAATTCAAATCATAATAGTTGTCTTCATTAACTCTCAGATTCTCGTTGTTGACGTTCGGATCATAATCAACAATAAACTTCATGTTTTGTTCTTCTTGGTGATCTGTAACTTCTGTTTGTAAAGGAAAATTTTCGTCACAATTTAATAATAACTCGCTATCATTCGAGATTATACTTTCATCATCTATTGAAATACTGAGATTATTTACAAACTAGTTTATCAATGAAAATAATTACCATAAGTATTCGATATGAATGTTTTCTCTAGAGAAAATATTTTTTTTTGTTCAAAATAATGACACATTCCAGATTTTCAAACCTTCAAGTATTGCTTGATTTGTTGATGATAATGTTTCAAATGCTTGGTTACTCAATGAATCAACTTTTTCATATTTATGTATACTACCAGAATTTTCATCTAGATCTTTCATATTATCACGTTTTTGTCTCATGATAATGTGATGTTCATTATCTTTACTTGAATATTTTTTATTTAAAAAATTAGTAAAATCATCTGAAATTCTTGATTGATCATGATCAAAAAGAGCTTCTAAATGATATTAGAATTACTGTACCAAAAAAAAAATTAATAGATAAAAATCTCAAACTTTCTTGATCCTTGCCATTATCAATACATCTTATATTCAATGATGTTTTATTTCTCCAGAGATTTACATTATCTGATTCTAGAATTATTAATGGTAGACTTGGTATTTGTATAAAGGACATTCTTATCATATAGTTAATTAATATTATAATACACGCTGGTATGATATTGAATACTATTGTTACTTCTAATGGACTTTGATATATTATACAATTTGTAAGTTCATTTAAGAACGAAATTTTCAATTTAATATTACTACTATATTCATTTTCTTGTTTTAATGTATGAATAGGTATTAAAATTGTGTTTGAGGATTGTTTGAAATTCTTATAAAGACTTGATTTATTATGATTTTCAATGGATATAAATGAATTCGTAATTCGTTTTTGTTCATTTCGAAAATCTAATTCATCGTTTGAGATACGTCGATATAAACAAGTTTGTGAATCTTTTTCTTTCAAATTTAGTATAGATTTATTTGATTGATTAATTGTATTAGTACCTTGAACGATTAATAATATCTTTTATTCAAAACTATAAAATTAATTTTACCAAAAGAAATGAATGAATCATGTAGTTTTTTATTTGAATGAATATTTTTGTTAGATATTTTTTGAATAGTAATAGATATATTTGTTTTATTATCTTTTCGAGATTTTAATTGAGTAATAGATTGAGGATTGATTGAATTTATATGATATCGTTTTTGAATATTGTTATAGTTGACTTGAGGATTACATGAAAAAGGAAAATGACGATAACAAATAGATTGGTTTGTTTTTTGATGTCGATATGTTTTTGTTTGATAATGAGAACGAATTCGATTATGTCTATATGAATAGTTTATTGAATGTCTCTAATAAAATAGAATTTTAACTAACCGATGTGCAGCAATTTGACAGTCTATTAATTTAATGGAAATATTCGATGAATTAGAAGAATTTTTATTTGTTAAATGATATTTATATTTTGATGGTTTATTAATATAATCATTTTGATATTTGAATATATTTGATGTTGATAAACAATCGAGATTGTTTATCGGTTTAGTTTTATTTTGACCGAGATTTTTCATTACATGAGATAAAATATTCGTCGGTGTAAATTGATCTATGTCATCTCTCATTCTAATATATATGATGAATAACATCGATGAAATGTCTCTTTAGAAAAATACGCTGATGTTGATCGATCATAAGTTTATCCAGAACATGTACGAATATGAATTGCAGATGAAATTAGATTTGATAAAAATGGTACTGGAAATTCAAAATTTTAGAGAATTTTTGTTTTCGATTTATTTAGTGTCGGTGGATAGAGCATATCGAGTTACCAACGAAAAACTACTTTTCCAATTTTTGAAAAAAAAATTTTTCTTGAAATATTAGAAAAACACTAAATTCTAAATATAATGATTAGAGTCATCTATTATCACAAATATATTATTTCCACTTTGTAGAATATTATATAGATCATTTCCTGATTCTGCAGATAGAATTGACAAAAAAATCTTATGCCATAAAGTTTTTTCAGTCAATTTTATCTGCAGAATCAGGAAATCATTTTCTTCCAATATTTCAAGAAAAGATTTATTTTCAAAAATTGAAAAAGTAGTGTTTCATCGATAACTCGATGTGCTCTAAGCAATGACACTAGATCAATTGAAAAAAAGTGATTTTGAAATCATACTGAAATGATGGGATTATAGTTTATGGAATATTAATCAATGATTTTTTGTTATGTATAGATGACGAACTATTATTAATTGTAAATAATTGAATTTCATTGGAAATATCTTGTCTACAAATTAAATTCTAATGAAATTTAATGGGTCTTAATGTTGACTTGTAAAATTATTTTTTCATTGATAAATATTTTCCCTTGAAAAACAAAATATTTATAATACATACGACTTTCTTTCACGTCGTAGTTTAGTGGATTAAGGATATTTTAATCGTTGTTTACATTTATTAATATAATATTGTAAATATTGAATAATATTTATTGCTGAATTATATAAATTATTTTGTTTATTAGAAAAAATAAGATATGACTCGAATAATTCGTTTGTCTGTTTTAAATAAATATAAATTAAAAAAAATTATGACATCTTTTAATTTTAATTTGTTACGAATATGATTGATTATCGTTGTTAATCGATTCATATTCGATGTAAAATCATAGCTTTTGGAGCGAAATCTAAATATTATGTTCGAAATTTTTTCTTATTAGTAATTCTTGAAAACACGTTTAAACGTCCTAAACATAGTTCTCGTTTAAGTATCATCATATTCATTTAGAAAATGCCAAAACCAGCTACTTTTCATCATAAAAACTGCATGAAGACGCTTAAAAAAGCAACTTTTCTATCTGGAAAACGTCCAAAAATTTTGACGTGCTTTGCAGATAAAAATGACTTTTTTTTCTGTCCCATGTATGTTAAAAATTAAGTGAGAAAACTTTTTGGACATCCTCCAGATGGAAAAGCTGCCTTTTAAAGAAACTTCATGCACTTTTTATGATGCAAAGTAACTAATTTTGATGCTTTAGAAATGCACATGAAAACGCTCAAATATGAACTGCAATGAGAGAATTTCCAGAAATTCTTGTCTGGTTGAGTAGACACTAATAAATTTACAAGATTATTTTTATTGAAATTACAAATGTATGAAATTTAATAAAATCTGAAAATTTTAGATATAGTAATCTATGTTAATCATATATTTTAATAGACAGATTTATAAAGAAAAATTATCTATATTGATATATGAAAAACAATTTGTTTAATTGACAAATGATGAATTCTTATGTAATATATCTTTTATTTGGCCTAGTTCGTCATTTGTCTTTTGTTGTTGGTTAATAATATTCGTAACTGGATTGGACTTTTTTTTTTGACGTAGTTGTGGGCAGTCATCCTTATCGAATAATATACTATTGGTGATATTTGTTTGTTTTGACGATGAGTAATAGTTAGGACAGAGCAAAAAGATTCATAAGGAGAAATATACTTTCATAAACATCAATAATAATCATAGTCATTTAGTTTATGACGACCTACCTTATATTACACAGCTTCTATTATTATTACTATTGCTCGCTGTCTTTGCACACTTATATATTGCATCATACATAGTCAGATAAGTTGAATTTGTTGATTATTTATTTATTTTTAATTGTTGTTTACATTTTTATTAAGAGAAAAAGAGATTCGACTTTTGTTTTTTAGTCTTTCTCATTGATGAAGTTCTTTTATAAAATATCGATTAGGAAAAATTAATTTTCTTTTAGAATATGTTCATTCGAATAAATAATAATTTTTTTTTTCTAGTTAATATATACCATAATTCTGTAAGAATCATTTTTTTAAGTATGTGTTTTTAATTAGGTTTGTTTTTAATGAATAAGACATTTAATTTTCTATACGTTCGAAACTTGATATTATATTTTGTATATGAAGATTTTTATTATAACTATTCGATGTATTAAACTCATTATTACAAATTATTAATTTTCTCAACAAACAATGAATAGAATCTTATAGTTAATTTAATCCTTTACCCCTCTTATAAAAGTTCCAAAAGAGTCACTGACAAAATAACTTTAAAAATAAATTATTAGTGTGTCTAACATGTTAATGATGTGGTCTGATTCATCAAGTATCTATATCTTTATGTCGGACGATTTGATTCGTCCAATGATTGCATGGTAGAGAAAGGAAATTTAGCGATGTATTAAACCTTGTTTTTTTTTTCTTCGATCACATCATTGAGTGGGTAAAAGCAATATCAATCGTATGCTATTGTAATAATAGGAAAAAGGTAAGAGTGAATTGATAAAAAACAATGTCAATAGAACACGTGCTTTTGATATATCTTGTTCAAGTGAACAACTACTTTGCGTTGACTCATTTTATAGTCAACTTCTCATCAACTGAGGTTTATAATACATATATTAACATCGTTCTTGATTGTTTAATAATGGCTTCATGGTAAATCTCATATGCATGAGTATGTTTAATTTACCAAGTTATCATGAAGCTTTCAAAAAAATATCTAACTTACTAGTTGACTTCTTCATCAATTTAAATCACAAAGAAATTCCGACAGATCTCTATTGAGTGTAGGTAGAGAACATTTCATTTCGAAAACATCGATTTTGTAGACCCGATAGTTCAAAGGTAGAGCGATGAAAAAAACTATTCTTTTTCCCAGTTAATAGCCCATGAAGTTCACTACAAAAAAATATTCTTACCATTTTCAAATTTCATGCCTTCTTTATTTTCTGCAATTGTTCTATAAATGGTAACTCCAGTAATCAACATGAGGATAAAAGGTTAAAGAAATTCTTTTATTAGAAAATTCGTATCGTGATTAAGATACACTTCTATTTTATGAAACACAATCTAAGAGAAAAACGGAAGTACAGAAGAAAAAATTGTCATCATCATGACTGACACGCCATTATAGACATCTAAAAGCAATACCTTTTTTTTCCATCACAGACGATCATGTGCATTTTAGTATTTCTATTTCTTTCTTACAGATCATGACACACTAACTTACGAGACTGAATTCTACAATAGGATTATAGTATGAAATCAAATTAAATTTAAGATGATTATCTTTTGACTTTTATTTTTTTCTTTCAATGTTACTGTGATATTTTATAATTAACATCTTTCATAATTCATGTGTATGAACAATAGTTGATAATCCATACATCAAAACCTTTCTTGACTTTTTTTTATATCATAGAAATTATGCTAGGAAATTTTTACATAGGAAATAATGTTAAATAAACTTTAGTTAAATATTTTTAGGCAGAAATATAACAACAAATTTCTAGAAAGTTCTGTTAAACTAACAGATTTCATCATTCTTCGTGATCAAACTGTTGTAAAAACAAATTCTCTATGACCTTTTTCGGAAGTTAACATGCGTAAAATATTGCATTGGAACATAAGCACATATATTTCTATTCAACTGTAAAATGTAGATGAGGCAAAAATGAAAAAAAATAATGAAGTAAGTACATATTGATTAACTGGAGGAAAAAAGAACAAAAAAGAAAATATGAATATTATTTTTTATTTCATTTCGAATCGAATGCAAAAAAGGGTAGGCAAAATGAAAATCAAACAATTTGATTTTAGTATGAATCACACTTATATATTCAATACTTTTTTTCTCGTAGTTTGTGTTCGATTAAATAAAATTCTAATGTAAATCTGAAAATAGAAAATTAATATTTGAAAATCACTAAAAGTTGATTAATATAGCTTTAAAAAAACCATTGAAGTTTATAATTTTGAATTTTGTTTTTTTGTAAGTTTTAATGAATAATAAATTTTATTTTCTAAAAGAATTTCAATAATTTGTTTAAGATTATTAATTAATTGACATATGAAATTACTTTTTATTTTTTATCTTTATTCTGTTAACACATCCTCTTGTAAACTTTTATGAATAGTTCTTGTCCTGTTATTATTATTTTTTTCACGTTGTGAAAATATGAATCTTGAAATATGAGATTACGAACTGAAAAAAGAAACGTAACGTAAACTGATGATAAAAAAAAACAAATTCGTGATGACGTGCGCAATTATTCACACTTATTGTCCTTGAAAACACACTTTATCCGAACATCGCAATAATATATATAATGAGCTTCAATGTATGTATACAATAAAAAGCATATAATCTATAGCTCTGACACTGCTGAAAAGAAAACTAAATGATCATCGTGTTGACGAGAAACTAATCGTTTTAATTACAGTAACAAGTAAAGAATGTCAGACGGTCCGTTTGATTGATATGTCCCTTTCTTTCGTCTTTTCTTTTTGAGAAGGCACCAGCTTGCTTTTATTTAATGTTTACTATAAATATATGCAAATATTTTAATACTTCTTGACCTGGTTTATACTATCATGTTCTTACTATGATTTAACTAACGCATGCTTTTTTGTTGCCTTTTGAAATTGTTATTTTATTGATTCGCCTATGAAATAGAAGAAAAATAAGGATGGTTAAGGACATATAAATTTTTATGACTTTTCTTCATCCATTTATATGAGTATATAATAGTTAGAAAAAAAACGTTTTGAATATAACATATTTTCCTTTTTAATTGTTAGTTCAATCATTGGATTCTATGAATAGAGATATGTCATCAGAAAATGACATCATCCTATACGAACTACCCACAATTTCTAATACGCAATTTTTTATTGTGGTTGCCGTTGTCGTTCTTTTCTTTTTCTTCTTTTCTCTTCTTTTCTACTGTCATTTGTACCGGCAAACAGCTGAGAAATAAGTAAAGATTCGAAGCAGTGTTTGTGCTTCTTTTTCCTCTCCTTTGACGCACGCATTTTCTCCGCACATACACACACATACAGCAAAAAGAAGAAGTATAGAAGAAAAACAACATATTTACAGAGTAAGCAAAGAAAACCAATGAGAGAAGGTCGATTTTTTTTTTGTCGTACTAATAAAAAAAAAATGAAGTGGAAAAATTCATTTCTTTTATTTTATTAATTCTATCTGTAGATTTGATATACAAATGTGCACCGATATTGATTTTCTACCACATATAATGGCTATAACAGAAAAAGAATTTATATTACCCAATGAATATGATCGTAGAAGTAGTTCAACACCATCGATAACATCATCATCATCTTCTTCAACCACAACAACCACAACAACTACAACAACAAATTCAACATCATGGATTGAACGAAAATTATTTAGTCATTTTAAACGTTTATTTCGACGAAATACATTTTCTTCGACAACTAATTCTTGTCAGTCCAGTCGTCGACCATCATGTACTATTGAACAAACTATTGAATCATCATTCGATGAACAATCTGAACAAACAAACGAAGAAGAAGAAGAACAAAAACAAGAAGAAAATACAAATCATGGGAATCTTCCTTCTTCTTCTTCTTCTTCTTCATCATCATCGTCGTCTTCACCTCTAACTCTCACTCTTCCTATAGGTTCAAATCCGACTAGTGAACAAGCACAATTAGAAACGAATGATTCAAAATCTATTGATTTACTATATGATTATAATCGTCTTCTTGCACGTTGTCTCGAACGACAAAAACATGATTTAAGTGAAATGATATCACGTTGTCAAACGCCTATTACAATTCCACGTGCTGATTTAATTGTTGGTCATTCACGTTCAATACTTGTTAATTGGAAATCTTATACACGTTTATTTCGTGCATTAAATCGTGATCCACAATTATTTCAACAATATATTAATCAGTATTATGCTTGTCAATCATCAATAAATCAACGTGAACAATTAACATTTAATGTTCGAACAACAAAAACAACATTTGATAATGTATTAAAATTATTTCTTAATGAATATGTTACTTGTTTAGCATGTCAAAAAGCAGAAACTCATTTAATTAAATCAACTGGTTTATGGCGAATAGAATGTCAATTATGTGGCAGTCAACGTTCAGTTAAACGTCTTAAATGGAAACTTTAAAATAAATTACTCATAACGATGAAAAAATAACAAACAAACAAGAAGAAGGATATTCAGAATCTTGATTACTTTTACTTTCTTTGTGTTTCTTTTTTAAATCTAGTCTTTTATGTCTCATTATATTCTGTTATTGATAAGTTAATATTATTCTTTTTTCTTTGGTTTCTTATCGATATTTGTACTGGATGGCACGATATTTGTTAGTACAACGAGGAAAAAAAGAATACTACACGGACATTTTTCTTCATGATGTTAGTGTTCGCATATGCAATTATATCGCTTTACATTTGGTTATGTATGCTCTGAATCATTTGAATATTTTAATAAAAGTACAAAAACTATGTGCGATATCTTTTCTTTTATATATTATATAATGGATGTCGTCTTATAAATTGACGATAATAAGGATAGCAATCATAATAATTTTATTCTTTATTGCGATTATCAAAGGAAAGAATGAATAGGAGAAGACAAGGCCGAGACATTATGCGCAAAAAAGATAATACAATTATTATGATAGACTTATGCGTCAATTTGGTTTTTTTTCATTAGCTATATTTTGGTTTTTTCGTAAAGAAATATCTTTTTTTTTCTTTATCAAAAGATGACAATAAATTTTTTTTTTTTTATTAATTAGACTGTTCTTCTGATGAATAGGACATATAATGAAACGGCAGCAAAAACACATATAATAATACTACATGTAAGTGCTACTATTATTGAACCAAAACTAGCTAATGATGAATAAATTTTTGTTGAATCTGAATTGATACTTTTTATATTAGTTTCAGATATTTGTGAAGTAACAATAAATACTCGAATAGATGCAAATGCAGCAACAAGAGCAATACCAATACAAAGAATAGTTAAAAATTTTAAAAAAGCATGTGCAATCATTGAATTACCAGAAAAAACAGCACCATCAATTAACTAGATTATATTCAAATGACATCATTATTTTTATTTTTTCATTAAAATTACCTCTATATAAGCTAATGTAAAAAAAGCAAGACACATTGATTGCATTGTCGTTTCGAAATGATTTGGAATTTCATCTTGAATTACTGTAATAGGTACGACTGTTGTTCGACCATTTCGATTCGATGTTGAACGACGTAACCAACCGTAAGAAGATTTATGTGCAAAATTTGTTTCATTAGTAGAAGGTGGTAATGATACTTTTTTATTTTGTTGTGATAATGATGAATAACTATTATTATTAAATTCAAGTGATTGAACTCGTTCCATTATGATAAATCAAAAAAAAAATTAATAAATCAAAAAAAAAAACAATTAGAAAACGAATGAATTATTAATATTGCGCGTATTGTTGAGTTCAAAGAAAGCGTTATAAATAGAAGGAAATATTTCATTGAATGGAACTAAAAACATTTACTTTTTGAACTTGTCAAATAAAACGTGTTTGAAATAATGCCTGTCATATGAGAATAGTTTTCATTGTTTAATAATAGTTATATGTATCTATGTAAGATATTTGACACTATTTCTCACTAATCACGAATGACCTTTGAAAGCAAGAATGTGTTTGTATATTCTTTTCAAAGAATAAAAGATAAATCGATAGGCTTTATATTCGATACAAGTATATTAATATTGACTCTTACTGATATTTGCCAAAAATGAAATTTAATATAATACTACGAAGTTTTACGATTATCATTATAGTTCTTTGATCTCAAATTCAAATTGAACTTTTGATTGTGTTTTTTTCAATGTTGGTGATTTTTGCTCTTTTCTATTTTGTTTTAGGGAATAAAAGATACGTATCTATTATATATGAAGGTAATGGTCATATGGAGACTATGAGCCATTACAATGTATCCTATTTTAAATAGTGATAACTACCAATATATAGAAGTAATGAGTCATTGTATACACCTGTGATACTTGTCTTATCTTGACGTTTTTTTGATACCATTGTTATGTGTTTCTTATATTTTTCTTGATTGAATTTTTACTTATATCTAGTAGGTATTGCTTGCCAACAACAGTTTCATCAATTGTCCTTATTTGTGTAGTTATAAAAGAAATGGACCCAACGTTGGGACAGTTTATTAACGATGATGGTTTGTTAAAGAAACCTATACATCATATAAAAAGTGTAAAGAATTTCGTAGAAGTTGACAAAAAAGAAGATAAAGATGTTGATAACAGTATAGAAGTTGATGATAACATTAAATAACTTTCATTCAATACTAATAGCGAGAACAAAACTTTTAGACTTGATGATAAGAATGTTTGTAGACATTAGAAATGATACTTTTCTATACAAATCCGTGGCCGTCTATGAGAAAAATATAAATTTGAAAAGCTTGTGTGATACTTTTTTTGCATATATATTCTATTTTAATCTTTGTATAAATTCAATTTCATGATCTGTTAGTAATATTATATCATTATGTGGTCTATAGTGTCCTCTAGCAAACATCCAAGTATGATGATAAAATAGTAAAAATTCGTTTCAGGAAAAATCATGAAATAAATCATTCTTTAACTTGAATTTGATATCAAAAGACTCTAGCTGCTGTTACAGAAAAAAAAGTACAGTAAAGTTTGAAACATATCTTTTCAAAATGTTATGAAAATCTATCGTAGTAAAATGATTGTTCTGTTTGAAATTGAGAAACTTTTACTATATAAAAAGTTTTTTTTATCAAGTTGATTTCTATCATATGTATAGTAGATTGAAATATCGAGATATTTCATTTTTCATTTTTTTTAATTCAGTCATTTATTCATATGGAATATATAACGAACATATTTTGTTTACTTTAAATGATCGAATGAAGTTAATCTCTGTTATTGAAGCAAGTCAAAATGAGTCAAACATATTTGATTAGAATAAACCGTTATTATTTACGAGGTTTTAGATAGTTTGTTTTATTGAATAAAAAATACATATAATCATTTGATTAATAGTATTTTAAGAAATAAAAGAATTCGAACCAGTCGACTTATTTAGGGCTAATCAAAAAAGTTCTGATAACATTAGAAATAAAGAGACATGTCTATTTTAATTTCATTTGACATTTAAAGTAGTTGCTATCATGCTGTATACGAACTTCGATTCCTTCAAACAATATCTCAGAAGTTTTTTTTTATGACCTATTTTTCGGGAATACGTTTATCTATGTAAAAAAAGTCCATTAGTTAATAAGATCTTATTTGTTTAGTCAGTTTCTAACATTTGTCTTGGAAAGAACCCCACTGGATAAGATCGAAAATCTACCACCTATTATATCTCATCTTTAATAGACTAGAAAGATAGAGCATGAAATTCTGCATACATCTATGTATTTATTTTGTTTTAAGTACGACCTAAAACAAAATTTTCTAAGACTAAATAATCGTGAGGAGCATGCAATTATTGGATCCTCCGAAAAGTGACTATGATAAGCATGACGTTATCTCTTGTAAAGCTGATATAAAACCTAATGGCGTAGATCAACACATATTTGTGTGCTCTATAAAATGACATAGTGATCATATTTGTGAATAACGTCGTTCTAGTATTATCTAGGATATCCAGGGTCGACGGATACGATTCAGATACTTTATTGGTGACTTTTGCAGTTTCATATTGTCTTCAAAAATCAAAGTAGACAGAAACTTATCTGCGATCAAAAACTGCTGCAACTGAAGCTCTTTTGATTTATATAGTTTTTGAAAAAATCTAAACAGTCCGAAGATTCATTTCAATCGATATATTATAAGAAAACATCATTTTCAGACGATTTTGAAGAAAATGTTGCTCTTGAATCTTAACCTCATTTCGACTTCACAGCAAAATGAATATCATTTTCGGAATCAGCGGAAAAAACTGTATTATAAAATATGTATCTCAATAAAAAACTTTTTTACGAAAAAAATCGATGGGGTCCCCGCCAGGGTTTTTTT
>CAJNOL010004766.1:0-13987 GCA_905250125.1 Rotaria sordida
TCCGGCAATATATTAGTACACAGTGTCATGTATACGTATGATTAAAACAAATATGCGAAGCAAAGTGTAATGTGCAAATGAAAATCAAATGTTGAAAATCACTACAATTGAAATTATATATACATATATACACAAAGATAAAAATCTAAGATATGCAGTATAGGTAGAGGACCACTATAGGATTATAATTGTAAACATATGACCAATCCATATTAGTCTATAGTATATAAAAACAAAACAATTCATCATCATAAAATTCAAAAAAAGTAAAATTCGAATTCGTGCTTTTAATTGTTCGGACTATAATCGTGATTCTGAGAAAAGAAGATAAAGTCTACTACAGATAAATGTCACACGAGTACTTTACACCAATACACAAGTATAAACATTCATCATGGAAAGCAGTGTAGCTTAATTAAACAACTATCTATTTTCGGACGTATTTGATCAAAATATATGGAAGACATATGTAGACTAGTGTTGAATTCAAAAATTCTTAAGAAAATTATTACGCATTGATCTGCTGAGTAACCCTCTATGAACAATAAACCAGTTGATAAACATTTCATTTGTAAAATCGAAATGATTAGTATGCATGAGTTTGACAAGTATTGTCACAAGAGTATCTGCACAACACTGGTGACACTATCTCCGGTAACTTCATAACGGTTAGCGGCGACGCCAGGATTTTTGGTCAGGGGAAGACTGAGCTCTCCTCTACTTTTCTATGACGCTGCCACTAATAACCATAGAAGATGTAAGCCTCTTAGTTAAGAGAAGCCTATCTTTTTTTTTCTTACAGATGGTCAACTTATAGCAATAGAAGATAGATACGTCTGACATAACAAATATATTTTTTCCCATCGAATAGTCAATTTGTAAGAATAGGGACATTCATTCTTCTTTTTAATGTGAGTTCATTTTTCTTTATTTAATATTCTAGTTTTGAATGCAGAGAGATATTTTTTAATATATGTATTTTTTCTTTGTTATTGGTTTGTCAATATATAAGGATAGAGGAACAGGGTGCTTTTCAAGATCATGTGTATTTTTTATGCAGCTGGTTCATGACTATAGAAGATAGATGTCGTTTGTTTTAAAAAAAAGTAATTCTTTTTCAATATGAGACAGAGATTTATTGTTTAATAAAATTCGTTTTCTTCTAATAGTCAACTCACAGGTAGAGAAAAAACTATGCCTCTTATTAGAATATATGTACTAAGTTGTTCCTTCTATCAGATATATATATTTCTTAACGCAGAGATATTTCTCTCCAAGTATTAATAATTCTCTAGTGATTGAAGATAGACATTCTTTATTTTGTATATATTGTATATGTATTCTTATTCTGTTAAGTACTGAATTCATGTAAGAAGATAAGTATCTCGTTTTTAATACATGTGAATTTTTTTCTTCCACAAAGTAGTCAGTTCATAGCGGTACAAGAATGGATAATTGTTGTCTAGCATAAGATCTATTTTGTTTTTATATAATATTCAGTTATAAAGATCGAGAGATACCCAAATAATATTAAAGTATATATTCATTGTTCTCAATGAGTAGTTCTTCCGAAAGGTAGTGTGAGATGTTCCTTAGCCGATATATAAATGAGTTAGATCATATAAAATGTTCAGTTTTACATGAGTCTAAAATTGTTTTTTCATCAACTGCTTTTTTTCTTAATGTCGACTCGAGAATTAGTGTAGTAAGCTATACATTGGATCCAATAATAATACTTCTACTATATAATTGCTTCCTTTTTACTCTAGTCGTATAGAGATGCACTTTAGTCAGCATATTCTCTGTTTAACTTTCCACGAAATTACATTATGCAATTTAATTATACAAAGATAAGAATGTTCAGGATTCTAACTCTTCACCATAAATGTGAGAAAGTAAAATAACATTCATTTAAAATAAGACCGTTTAGGATTTCTCCAAAGCATATTCCTAGTTGTGTAGCACGTTAAATTTTTCATGTACACTGATCTGGTTAACAAATTAATAATATTTCTAGTAATATCCACAAATTTAATGGCAGCGAATGCCATAATGAAGAATTTCAAGTATTGTACAAGTAAGAATATGCTTTGGGAGAGTTCTAAATAATATTGTGCTAAATTACTTTTATTTTATTTTCTCGCATTTATGTTGAAGAGTTAGAATCCTGAACATTCTTATCTTTGTACAATTGAATGCATAATGTGATTTCGTAAAAAGTTAAACAGAAAATATATTGACTAAAGCAAATCTCTATGTAGCTAGAGTATAATAGCAAAGTAAAACTGGTTATATACAAAATGTGTGTGCATTTGGACAGCATTAAAATTTCTCAATTTTTGTGGAAAAAAACTGCACAAAGGAAACAGACTACGTAGGATATAAGACACAACTTTTTTAAAACCAATTTTGTACAAAAAATGACATGTCTGTCTGACTGGGTAGACTATTGAATTTTTTTCGTCGATAATAAATATAAATTTATCGTTAGTAAACAACGGAACTTTTTTTGACTTTTTTGATCTAAACATTCCTAAGCATTCATTTAATTCTTTTGCATGTCATTGGCAGAGAAAAGCGGAAAAATAAGATTTAAAAAGATGTTCTCATTGACTAAATTCATTTTCTAGTGGATGCGCAATCTGAACGACAAACATCGATTTATTCACCGCCATTTTATTCGTCAGCGACGGGCTATAAAATGCGAGCTCGGCTCTATCTTAATGGTGATGGCAATGCTCGACGTACACATATGTCATTGTTTTTTGTTCTAATGCGTGGTCCAAATGATGCTATATTAAAATTTCCCTTCAATTATAAAGTTACATTTTGTTTGTATGATCAAACTCCTCAACAAAGACATATTATCGATTCTTTTCGACCTGATATTAAATCAAATAGTTTTCAAAGACCACGATCAGAAATGAATATTGCTAGTGGTATACCTAAATTCTTTCCATTGACAATGATTCAACAAGAAGGTAATCCATATGTAAGAGATGATACAATGTTTATTAAAGTCATGGTTGATTTTGGTGACATGCCAAAAACATTATTACCATATGCATTGAGTCTTAATCCAGGATTACCAATGCATATTCAACAATTAATGATTAAACAAGAAATAGAACGAAGAGCACAACAACAATCGCAACAAACACCTACATCACCTGCAAATCGTCCCGTAACATTGCCGGTGCTATCCACTAATGAAACCCAATCAGGCCAAACAATATTTAATATCATATCATCACCTAATGCAACAAATACTAATGATAGACCACAGGATCCAACCAATAATTAGAACAATCAGGAGGTATGATAACATCGAGTAAGAAACAGTACAGAAAAATATTTGACTTGTTTAGATTTTTGCAATATGAGTTGTAATCAAAAACTTGGGCAGTATCGTTAAATAGGCAACTAAATTTGGATACTATATCTTTTTTGAGCCTAGAATATTTGAGATTCGAGTTATGAGTCTTTCAATATTTGTATTCTTGATATTTATCATTCTTGATATATCAATGTTTGATCTTGTCTGTGACACAATTTATTTCTAAACTAAGAAATATCATCGGTTAAACCTACAGTTGACCAATGTTTGTAAGTTCAGACAATGTCTGATATGCACATTATTAAACAAATATAAATTACTAATCTACATTATTATCAAAGACAAAACTAAAACGAATATTCTGATCTTGTATAATTTTCTGTGACTTCTTTTGATATAAGATCAGTAATCAAAGCTTATCTTTGTTCTTCAATTTCTATATATGAAATAAACCTTATTAATTTTATAAATTCAGTTCGAAATCCTCATCTATAATGAAATTTGTACTCTGTCATAGATTAATAAGTTGAACAATTCTGAAAAACCAAAAAAAAAACAAGAACCTATTGATTTTGAAGAAGGCTCAACATTGAAGCTGAACCATCAAGTACCTAAATGTTGTAACCTCAAGTATGAGGAAGATAGTATTTCAAAGCTCGAAAGTTTTAGACTCAAATAATGGTATCTCCTAAATTACTGTTATTATTAATTCATTGTTTTTATTAAATTATCTGCTCATTATTTTTGCTTGTTATTTGAACAGATAGTTTTTAGATTGCATTTAAATAGAATAGATGATATCTTTCAAAATTTTTCTTTTTAGATTTTAACTGGAATACAATGCTTCCTTGTTTGTTGCGAAAAACTAATTCGCGATACTCCAGTCTTCTGATTTCGTTTTAAATTAAAATAAAGTTTATATGTTGTATTTGTTCATTTTTTTTGAATAACATTTTCTTTGCTTTTCGTGGAAATTTGATTATTATTACGTATTGCTATTTTTTGTCCTATCTTATATAGTTAAAAATAGCTTTTAGTCTTAGTTGCTTTTCATAGATATATATCACAAAAAAATATACAAAAAAAATAAACGAGCTTCTTTCAAAACAGCGAGAAATCAAAAAGAATTTAAAACAATCAATTAATATCTGACAAGAACGAAGTAAACTTGGTTTCTTTTAGAAAAGAGTGTCTACAGGATCAGTCATCAAATGAATAGATTTTTTTCTGAATTGTATGTTAAACAAGTAAATGTGACTACACGCGTGGTTAGGATATGGTTGTAAGCCGTGTCATCTCTTTTGGCTTCAATCAAACACACGCAAATACCCACATATTCACACCCACATATGACTAAAAGATGAAACAAAAAAAGCTTGAGCATCTAAGCATGTCAGCTGGTAAGTCTGGCATCGAATGAGGAAGCAAGTCAATAACTTATAATGGTGCTGATTTTTAACCCTTTGTATACCGCCGAAACATATAAGCGTCATGACCTTTACCAATATTTAAAACTAATACAATCAATCGCAATGCACATTTTTTAGATTCGCTTGCATAGAAATAAACATCAGGCAACTGGAACTCGTGCTACCATCATTACATAATGGTATGTTGTAGACTCATACCTTTAAAAAGAAGTGTGCATAGAGGACAGTCAGTTTGTTGTACATATCGTTATCTGTTTTTCTCTTATTCGAGAATTTGTCGGAGTATGACTCTAAGCGGTCCCATGTTGACGGACCATTCAGTGTTTATCGATTGCGATTGATGGCCAGACATTTCCCATCTTTAATTCCTCCGAATGAAAGCAACCAGACTGCTCAAAGACGATCTTATGTTTGCAGCAATACTGAACAACGTGCAAAGAAATGGAGCGATACATGCTACCAGTGTACCGTATGTAATGCTGGCCTGTGTATTAGCGACTGTTTCAAAGATATCTATATCTTACAGAAGATTTAACGTTACTTCGTATAAATCTGTAAAATTGATTAAAAATAAATAACAATCATGATTTTCTAAAGAGCTTTTTCTCTCTCTTATATGTCGGTAACCAAAGGGTTAATAGTGTCTTTAATAAAAGCACTATGAACAACAGAATCTATGATTGCAAGTAGGCAGCTCAACATGACTGTAACGCAATAAATATAATATAGTTGCGAGAAAACGAAATGAATGCTCTAGAATTTCTGCCTTTTTCCGGCTATATTACATTTTCGTATTGATTACACACGACTAGCAAAGCTGTGGGTGTGGGTGTAGGTGTCAGGTGTGAGTGTGGGATGTGTCTGGCTAGCTAGGGTGTGGGTGTGTGAACGTGGATGTAGGGTGTGGGCGTGGGTATTGGTGGGATTAGGTGTGAGGTGTGAGATGTGACTATGGAGTGTGAGAGTGTGAGAGTGTGGATGTGGGTATGGGGTGTGGGTGTGGATGTGTGTGTGGGTGGTATGAGTGTGGGTGTAGGTATCGACGCCGATGTGGGTGAGGTGTTGGTGTGGATGCTCGATTCTGCGACAACAGAACCCACACCCTCAAGTTTTCAGTTTTTTCGACTTTTATTAAGTCACTTTCAAGAAAATTATGAAATACATATTCAAACTTATAATAGCATAAAATACAGAAAAAAAGGTAACAAACATAAATAAATATCTGTGAATTGACTTTGAAATTATTTTTGTAATGATTCTACCAAAGAAGCGCATGAGAGGCTATTTCCGAATCAATTAATTCAAAATAAAAAAGACTAATATAAAACTTTGGTCTATTTTACTAGTGATGAAATTTATCATGTTATACAGCCAAGTACCATCTCCAATTCAACTTTTACACAAAGAACCTTTTACATTTGTTCTAAACAATGATTAATTTGGAATTTATTGATAAAAAAAAACGGCTTGATCCAGATTGCGGATATCTTTTTTTTGGCCAATTAACGAAAAATGTCCGCAAAGTAGAATCGAGAGGAGAGAGAGATAAAGATAGTCGCATTGTAGAATGAAGACAAGCTTAATTATGTGAAAAACTTCAGAAAGAATCATCAATGAAACATAATTGAATATCTAGTTTTTATTGAGTTTATAATCAACATCATCCTTGTCAATTGTATCGAATAGTTTGATAAATCGATAATAAAAATGGCACAATCTCTAATCATAACTGTTAAAATTCAAAAGATCATCTACATTTTCTTTCTCTGTTTGAATTAATGTTCTCATTTTTTATTGGTGTGATTCTTCTATGATTATTCGAGCGTTGTTGAGATTGTTGTTGTGCAACTCAAATCATTATTGATTTTTCTGACTCCTAGATATATCTTATCCGGGTTCAATGATTTCGATGTGTTTAACAATGAGAAGTTAATTGACCATGGTATTCTTCTACGTGGTTATTAGTTTTTGATCGAATTTCAATAAGACCAAATAAATTCCAGAATGAAAAAAAGTAGTATAGTACCTTCAATATCTGTATGAAGAATATAATCTGATAATTGTTAAAAAAATTTTGGTTTACATTACTAATTTTTTCAATAATATTACAAAATGCTGGATTAATTTCTCTTACATAGGACATCTATATTGATTATCTTACAATATCTATATTCGCTTGTTTATTTTTTTCCTCGAATTAAGAAAAAAATGTCCGCAACGAAGAAACCACGTGGCATTTATCAAAATGTACTTTTAAAAAAGAAATAAAAAACATTTCAATAGTAATTATTTTTGTTGAGATTCAATTGACAATATAAATCGTTTCTTTTTGTCAACTTGATTTCAGCACATTTATGAAATCAATTCGTTACAACAAATTAGAATGTTGATTGCTGAGTACTCTCGAAATTTAGTTGGCAGTTTCACTTATTTTGATAGAGTATCATTTGATACTTTTACTACAAAAAAATTATTTCTTCATGTTCATTTTCAGTCAAACTCTAAAAATAATAAAAGTATCGAAATGATGCAAAGCAAAATTTTTTCTTGAAAATCACACGCAGAAACCGATAGATACTTTATCCAAAGTAGAAAGTATTGCGATTGATTGTATTCATTTGAAAAAATAATTCAATGTGATGAGAATTATATCGCATCGAATCTATTTATTATTGTAACTGATTTTTGAATGTCAACTTATGAATTGACAACGATTCATATACTGTGTTCAGTAGAATAATAATAATAAATAAAAATTGAATTTTTAATGTAAGAATCAATTTGATAATCTTTCAAAATTTGTAGAATTTCTAAACAGAATGGGAAAATGTGGGTGAAAGGCTTTTATGGATTTCTCTTCTGTTTCGTAGAGCAGAGAATGGCTTTTTTTTGTTGTTTTTTATGATTCTCAAAATGATTCATTTATTGACTTCATTGGAGACTAAAAGTCATGAATTTTTACCTGTACATTACCATCTTTTGTTTTACTAATGTCAACTATTTCGAACTTAAAACAGAAAAAAAACAAACATTGACATCAACGCTTTCACTTTTATACAATATGCTTTTCTTTAACGAGCGTGCATTAGTGCATTTGAGTTATCCTTTTAATAGATACTATCGACTTTTGTAGAGTAGTTTCAGTTGAATTAATAAGTTTGATAAACGGTTATTTCAAAAGTGTTGTCATGTTTCATATTGGAAATTTTATCCTAATCGAAACGTTATTTTCGTGTTTTTGCTGTCGGCATTGGTTTTTATTGACATTTAAACAAATAACATCATCGAAGCACAATACATTCTTGCAATCATAAAACAAAACAGATGCTACACCTGTATAAATAAGAAAGAAAAAATTTGTCCCACATGTCATTGCCAAAACAAGAACATTCAACAAACGGATTAATCAAAGCAATAAAAAGGGAAAAAAAATCATATCTTATTTTTCACTCTAGGAAAAGACCATTGACTTTAAAGCATAAAAACAGCGTACTGATGACAATATCTGTACATTTTCTTGCATTCATCATCAATAACAATCGTGACTTTTACTTGCATGTGACAGACTCGCATCATACAAGGTAGGTGTATTTTTCTAAGATTTTTTTTAATACCGTGCGAAACAAAGTATTGATGCAAACCGATGAGAGGCTTTTTTCTTTCTTGACGTTCGCATCGAAAGTTCATATTTTGTTTCGTGACGATGCCAAGAATGGAAAATCAGAATATATTTGCTGAAACGAGAGGTGAAAACATCGTAGTCATATCGATACTATCCCTTTTGTGATCTTTAGTAGGAGATTTCGTTTTCTGATAGAGAGCTTAGCAAGAAAATTAACTTTTGTAGATTTAGTTGTCTTTTTTCTTGTATTTCAAGATAACTAAACGATGAATTACGAGTGTTCTTTAGAAGTATATTGATATGAATTGATAAAACTCTCGTATTAATCAATTCTGCAAGATCTAATTTTTAGCGTCTTCTCATTTTCAAACAAATGGATCGAAATGAAACGTTTCTTTTTATAGAAATGCAAGAAAAACAAACTCGCTGCAGTAAACAAATTAATAGATATTTGTAAGAAAAAAAGTATCGAACTCAAGCATAAAGATAATTTTTCTTTTTCTACGAATTATTGAATTTTCGATCATTGACATTCGAAGTATTTTCGCATCATCTTTTCCCGTTTGAGTGGAACTAGAATATCATCTTGTTCGATTTGTAATATGATATTCAGTTCTTCTTTTCTTTCGATAAGATTGTAAGTGTATATTTTACAAAAAAAAAATTTCCACCATTTCGAAAACAGTAGATTGTGCATCGATAGTTTTCAAAATTTTTGTATATATGAGTTGAATTAAGTCAAAAAGCTCCGTATCGAACATTTAGGTTTTTTTAATTAAGAATATTGTTATGTGTTCTATAATGAGTTCTTGAGTAATTTCTAATAATATTCAATGGAAGTTTTTGTTTCGTTTCTTTTTGATCATCTAATATCTGAAAATAGTGGATTGTATGGAATCATTATACTACACTACAAAACATTACGGATTAACTGATTTTCATAGGTGATTATTTCTCGAATATTATTTTCTTTCGCTTTACGTTTTTATGCTTTTGAATAGTAACACAAACAAAATTTTGCTTTGACTCATCTTTTTTCTCTTTAAATAACTTTAAACGGAAAACGTAATACGTTATCGATATTGAACAGTTAACTTTATTGTTTTTAATACAAAAGTTTAGAATAATCAGTGTTCGAGATGACTCGGACCAGATCAATGTAGAAAAGTTGCTGGACAGGATAGGTCAAGTTTTTTTCTTCGGTTGGTTTGGCTCAATGTTTTTATCCTTTTTTTTACCAAATTTTATCCCTGTCTTAAGTCATAGAAATTATTTAAAAAGTTTTATGATAGAAAAACTATATGGATTTCTGATATGAGTAAAATAATAAAACATAGTAATTGCTTAAAATGATCGCATCTCCCGTCCATCCACAGTGGTTTTTAGTGTATCAACTATGATGATTAGATTGAAGATATGTTTGCAAGAAAAATCTGTCGATAAAAATCATTATTCACGGTGGAATCCATAAGCAGCAATGCATCCATTTCTTCAGCTATGATTAATGGATGTGTTCATAGAAATCGTTTTTATTTTTAGACAAGAAGTAATCCTGTGAGTTTTACACCATGTTTCTAAGTGAAAGTTTATTTTCGATTTTGATCATCCAATGAAGTACAATATACATGAAAATAGTTTGCGTATCAAAAGAAAAAACAATTTGATATATGAAGTTTGGACATTCAATTCATCCTCCAGGAACAAAGCGAGTTTTATTTGTCATTCTTTCATGCGCAAATATTGTACATTTTTCATGCTTTTACCTTAAAATGTCAGTGCTATAGAACATTGAATTATCCATGATGATCATTACCGTATTCAGATGCTTTTGAGCATCATTCTTTTGACTCACCAAGCAATTTAATTTATCTCATATTGCTTTCATTTCTGTTTTCGACAATATGATTTAATGAAATGAATGATAACATTGATTATTAGCTCTCAAGAGCACTGGTAATGACTAAACTAATCTCACAATTCGATTGGAAAAAAAGCTTCCTAGAGGAAAGTCTCTTCGAACTCGTCCTAGGTCGAGTCGAGTGGCCTAGAGCGATCAGGATCGGCTGGATCATGAAAACTTTGCTTGTTTCAAGTCCTAATAACAATATAGTTTGTTAATTATTGATGATTCATGTCCATTTGATGGAAAGTCATTGAAGAATTGCCATCATCGAATGATTATCAAAATAATCAACGACTGTTCATGAAAAAGACAAGACAATTATGATGAGGATCGACTTCTGTTAAATAGCAAATCCATATACAAAATTAAAACATAACAGCTCAATGTTTAGTCATTTTATATAATTGATATTGAAACTTTTTTAAATAAAATTTGATCTTGATCAGAAAAAAGTTTAATAACAATTATAGAATTGTAATAGAGAAAGAGACGCAGAACAGTTCAGTAGTGTTAAGATTTCCAAAGAAAGGTAAGTTTCAGGCATAAATGATCAAATTTCAGGAACTGTTTCTGCAGAAAAACCATAATAGCCAGAAAGTTAGTCAGTTACTATAATTTTCGTTAAAGCAATCGAAACTATCTATTCAAACATACTCGAGTTGTCTGGAAATTTCCTAAAGCTATCAAGACAGTAGAAGTAAACTTGTAAGAAATTTCGATAGTTACCCAGGTACTACAAGAAAATTTTTAGATCAATTCAGGAGTTCTTAGGACGCTACTAAACAGTTTCTAGTTAATTTCGATAAAAAGCATTCTGCAAAAAAGGAACTTTCTAACAATTTTCAGAAAATCTAAACACCAAAGAAAAAGAAATACTATTCAAAAATTTTTGCAAACAATGTTTGATGAAAAAAATTCATGCCAATCGTCGACAAAGCTTCCGTGTGAGATATGGATGTGAATGAAGAGAAGAATTAGACGCACACCAACACTCAACGTTGATTGCCAATCGAGATGGCTACCAACTGAGATGGTAACCAGTAGATTTGATAATATGCTATTTAATTATTATAAAATTCTATATATAGAGGAGATCATATTTGATCGAAACTCGTTTTTGCAAATTTTTTTCTCACAGATATAAACATAAAATTGTTCACAAGTGATTATTTATAAAAGTTAGAAGACTTTAGATATTAGAAATATTTCACAGTAAAAACTGTATCTTTGTTTGAAATTTCATTTCTTTGTTTTAGATTTATTTTCTGTGTATTTTCATACATCTATCAATTTTCTACTAGTTCTGTTGTAATCAATTTCTTTATATATGAGAATATCTTTTTTAAGACAACATTGATTTTGGTGGATTATAGTTGATCCTAGATTTATATGTAGTATTTCTCGAAATCAGTACAGTAAGAATACGCAAATCTTTTTATCTCATTTAAAAGAGTATTTACTCGGAAAATAATTTTATTATCTTAAGATCTCATATTAATGTACGAGAAACCATCTGTTCCTTTTTTTCGTTGAAATATTTCACTTCTCATCCTATATATGTGCAATTATTATTCTTCGTTTTTTCCAACGTTGTAAAGTTAATCAAATGACAGAAACATATAAAACCTGACATGTGATCAAAACAAATAATAAATAATCGATGATTATACATTATATACATTCACTCCTACGATTAATCTATATTTCACTTTGTTTGACTGAATCAACAATAAATTATCAATGGTTTTTATTCGCGAATACAATAACCACTAGCTTTAGATTATGTTTATGTACTTGTTTTACAAAATAATTCATTTTAATTGCTCAATTCTTATGAAAAACATTTGACAAATTTTTTTCTTCGAGAAAATTTTTGTTGATTTTGAAGAAGCGATAAACAATGAGCTTTTATTTCAATTGGATATCCAACTTTTAGAACATTAGAATACAAAAGTACAAAGAAAGATCAGAAGAGGAACGTCTTTGTCGTTTTAAAATACTTTTCTCACTTTTTTTCACGAGCATAGAAAATCGATAAAAGATAACATTTATGTTATTGAATGTCTTCATTGAATGCAGATATGATAGAGGAATCTTCATTGGGCAAAGTTCTAACCTTCAAAACTATACTACAATCATTAAAAAGATAAACAACAATGTGATCAAATCTTCTGAAACTACTTTATTTTATTCTCGAAATTGTATGCTTCAGAAATTACTTAAGTTTTATCTCGTTCAACTTCAGAAATATGATGTGATAGTAAATAATAAAGAGTTACCGAGAACAAGTCGATTTCTATAATTCTTTTAACTAACTTTTCAATATCAATGTGCAGCAATAATAACAGACAGCAAAATTTTAGTAGAAATCGAAACAAACCCAAATATCTAATTCACTATCTATAGTTTAAATTGATGGTAACGAAAACTATTTAGCAATTCTATTTCGATTTTGGCTGAAATTTCCTACCTCCAATTATTAGTCAATCATTTCTTTTTACGTTTCTTTCCAACGAATCGTTTTCAAAACTATTGGTTATTACCAATAAAAATAACATTCATTTTTGTAAAGCTTGTTAAGTAAATGAAAACAAATTATACGTCATTCGTAACCTATATAAAAACCAATCATGTAATCAAATATTTATTAAAGGGAACATGCATTATTAAATTAAATTTACCATGGTGCAATTCTTCCAACAAATATCGAGTACTTGTCTACCATAAAAGAACTAGTTTATTCACTTCTCTTTTTTCACCGAGTGACGAAGGACACCTAACATACTTGATGGCTTTCTCTGCATGACTCATTCATTTCAATGCCTAACTACAAATAGGATGTTTTTTTCTCATTTATAGTTATTTGATTGTAACATTCGAAAGCGTTGTCAGTGAATAAATAGTGAAAACAAGTGGAACGATAACAATCAAGAATAAAAAAAAGGAAATAAAAACAAACGCTTAGATACGATATTCTAACAGAAAATTTCTCTTAAAACTTCTTTTTTTTTTTTCGTTCGATTTCAATCTTATCAATATTATTATTCATCATCAAACGTCTATTTCTCTTCCGCTCATTCCAAATTTCCAAATATGGGCATGTTTATTAGCCTATATATAGTTGCTATTTTGATTATGTACGAAAGTCACAAGCGAGCTCAGAATGACCAAAAATCAATCATGTCTTATTTAACCTTATAATTCAACTCCAATATACAACAAAGTATTACGGATCTAATAGTCATATTGATTTTAATTTATTACGAAGACCAGTATTAGTAATATCTACTTTCTCTTTCTAGCTATAATATATAAATCCTCCGATTACTCATTATTGTTTCTTATTCTTTCTTCAGACAAAGCTTTTTATCTTATTTTTTGATATAATATTGTCTTATCAGTTTGTCGAATCTTCTATTTTTCTCATTCATTTCAACACTAGTTGGAAAATGATGCAATTCGAATTAATATCTATATTATTTTTACTGTCTTTTTAGATAATATCTTATTCGATTTTGTATCATATCACACAAGAATAAGAATCAGTTTTAGTTTCCTTATACAATACTAATTGATTGCAATGGATGCTCAAAATAAGAATATTCTTGATCCAAAATTTATTTGTTCTATTTGTTCATTTATATTATGTGATCCAGTTCAACTTAATACATGTGGTCATCGATTATGTCAATCTT
>CAJNOL010004767.1:0-13984 GCA_905250125.1 Rotaria sordida
ACACTGACACGTCCAGATAAAAACCAGCATGCTCGCATACGGATTCATGTGCGCACACATACCATATCTACAAACTCGACGCCCACCACATCCACACCGTTGAACATTTTTTATTGCTACATTCCAATAAATCACATAATAATTATTAAACATGTATAGATTTCTTTTTCCTACTATAGAATTCAAATGTTTAACATAACATTATGTAACAAATTTCATTATAAATGTATACATTTTCATACATTATAAACTCATACGTAGCATTGTAAATATATTTCATTTATAATATTGCAAATAATTATAAATTGATAACTGTATGGCATTGATAAAAAATCATAATGTAAAATAATACTAATTATTGTAAGTAATATAAAAAATTGTAAACCGTGAAAAATAAATCATATGAGTGTCATGTTTTATCTTTATTGAGCATGCTCATGATTTGTTCGATCGAATCGTATGAGAATACTGGTGAAAATGTGTTTCATATATACAGTGAAACCTCTATATATGGGCACCTCCATAACAAGGGCACCTCGCTTATATGGGCACTCGTCGGAACGACCGATCGATTTTTGCTGTAAATGAACCTCTCTAAGAAGGGCACCTCTGACCTCTGCCCATGGGCACTGATTTTTAGCCCATTCTGTACTTTTACACCTCTCTTACATGGGCAGAGAGAATGAATATTTTCTTCAACATTGTTCTTTTTCTCATCGTACCTTATTGTTCGAAGAAAGGGAAAGAAAAAAGTTAGTCCGATGTAAAAAAGAAAATTACTCGTCGGTACATTTTTCGCCGTTTTGTCAATGAGAACAAGAGTATAAATTGTCATGTTATTTGACATTACTCTTCAATATCATTAATAAATGACGACGTGTCATTATCTCACGCTCGATAAGAAGATCGAATTGATCAACGACTATGCTGATGGCACTGGATTATCACAACGCAAATTATGTGATAAGTACAAGGTGTCGAAGGGTGCTGTATATAATATTCTGCAACGAAAAGACGAATACAAGCAGGATTTCCAATCAAATGCAAACAAAGGTGTCAAACGCAAACTGCGGAATGAGTCAAGCCACAACATCGATGAAACTGTTTTATCATGGTTCGCAGCACAAAGGGCAAAAAATATTCCAATCTCAGGGCCCTTGATTCAAGAAAAGGCACGCGATGTTGCTGAAGCAATCGGGCTTTCACCCGGGTAAGTCTCTTGAGAGCAACACATAATTTATAATACGTGCCATATTATTGAATTGGTTCACTGATCACTTGTTGAAGCTCTTGAAATGATTCGAAAACTTCATCTGCTCGCATCTACACGTCAACCACAACTCCATCAACTCGTCACTGAATTAGAATCGAAACTGACTGATGCTTACATTGATTCAAAAACTAGCAAGCAAAGTTCTATTATTGATTTCTTTTCAAAAGCTTGATTGTAAATACGAAAATAGAAAATAAACATAGACAAAATAAGATATCAAATAATTTAGAATAAAATATTGAATACACTCAAAGATATAAAGGTCGCTTAACAATACATAAGTATGGGTGCCCTTTGATGGTGTAGCTTCCAGAAACATTACGGATCGATATCTATACACAAAGCTCTATAACGCGGGCACCTCCGTAAGGTGGGCGATTTCAAATAGTCCCAAAGGTGCCCATCTATGGGAGGTTTCACTGTATATACATGTATATGTTTTTAAACATACATTGCCAATCAAAGACATTCTAATGATGTTGATATCAATTTGACGAACGATAATTGACGATGATGTGCACATTCGAATATAATTGATTTGATTAATCATCACATGATTAATTGAAATGATGAGACACGAATTAATTTCATTGTTTTTCATGTGCATAGATGTGAATACTTGTCCTTTGTTCATATACAGTCCTTCATGGACAATACATATTCTTTTCTTTCTTTTTTTTTGGACTAGAAGAAATTTCTATTCATCGTCATCATCGTAAAAACAAAAGCAATTAATTTGAATCATAAATCATAGATTAATTTTTTTGTATGACTTTTGAAAATTGATTAGAGTGCTTTATTCAAATGAACATATTCATTTTCTTGGAAACACAAGATCAACAAGTCTGTTGAGTACGACTGCACTGTCATTATATGAAAACTCGTTAAGACAAAGTCAAATAACTGTACAGAAAATTAAAAAGTTTTCATAAAATTCAATTTCTATCCCATCAAATGAATATTTCTGTTGAAATTAAATCACTAATAGGGTGTGGGTGTGTAGGTGGGTGTGAATGAAGAACATAGACACACCCACCAACTTGTGTTGCTTTGTTTTTTTTTGACGAATTTCCTTATATTTTTTGTTCCTAATGCAAACAATTGAATGTCAATTATTATTAGTATAAAATGAGTTTTACTTATTTAGAACTCGACAACAAGATTTCTATGATCAATATTCATCATCATACAATGATTCACATTATTGGCATGAAAATAATTCAAATTCATATGATTTTTATGGTTCAACATCCATCTCATACACTTTTACAACAAAATAGTTTTACTCAACAAGTTTATCTTAAATATAAACAAGAATATCTTGATGATAAAAAAGAAACATTGACATTGTAGAGAAAAAAAAGATTATTAGTTCAGTACATATTTACAATATTTCGAGAGAAACAAGCGACTGTTAAAAAAAAATGAAATTATGTTACATTGAACGTAAAAAAACGAGTCTCTTAAGAATAAAGAACAGTCAACGTATCTAAAAACAACAATGAAAACTACTCTCCGGTAAAAATCAGAGTCTAAAAATACTTGTATTCTTATTTAAATAGATAATAGAGAATATGTCTGTTGCTATAATTTTCAAAAAAAAAACAAAGATTTGACTCTTTTATGGAGTTTTTTTAATAAATACTATCATTCTTATCTACATGATAAATTTGAAAAGCAATAAAATAATCGTCAATGATTAAAAACACTAAGTTTCACTAATCGCCAAACTTTATTATTTCATAGAAAATATTTATAACCTACAGTTATGTTGATTTACAAATAAGATACATTTTTTTTTCTGTAAAGATCTAATTTCTAGAAAGCGTTAAACTTGGTACTGGTCAATCAATGGAAATGGATACACTCTATCGTTTTTAGTCATTTTTCTTATGAAAAATAATAAGAAAAAAGTTGAATATTATTACCCAAGAGATTCAATCCGACCTGTGGATCCTACCGGAAACCGATTGGATCCGAAACGGATTGCATCGGAATCCGACGCCTTCCGTTAAAACCGATCGGATCCGAACCAGTTTGCGTCGGATTCCTTGCACAGGATTCCGGACCGGATTACGTCGGAAAATATCCGTTCGACGGATTCAAACGGATTTCAAATCCATCCGACAGAATCCGATCGAGCGGCTTTCCTTGGTTTGAATCTCTTGGGTGCCTTTTGGAGAAATCGAGATACCCAAGAGATTGAATCCGACCTGTGGATCTTACTGGCAACCATCGGATCCGAAACGGATTGCATCGGAATCCGACGTCTTCCGTTAAAAACCGATCGGATCCGCTCCAGTTTGCGTCGGAATCCTGTGCAAAGGAATCCAGATCGGATTACGTCTGAAACGTCGGATTCAAACGGATTTGAAATCCATCCGACAGAATCTGACCGAGCGGCTTTGCCTTGGGTATTTATGTATAGATATGGTGTTGAATGTCTATTTCGATTTTATACATATGATATAGAAAAACATTTTCGTCAACATGTATTTGAAAATTTTCAACATGAAACTCTTTGTAATCATGAAGCTGATAATAAAATAGATTACACAAAAAAAAAGAAAAGTGTCAATAACAAAAATAATTTTTCTATTTAGATCTATTATATGGTTTAGAAAAATTCTGGGTATTTTTAAAATATTCTCGACAAAAACCAAAAATCAATTCAAAACTGGAAGAAATTTTAAAATATTATAAAAATCTTGAAGATTTTCGTGTTGATGGTGCATCATTTCCACAACAATTTTTTCCAACAAAATCAAATTATAGTAATTGAAAAACATTGTTTTTTTTTTCTATTATATAAATAATTTCTTTATAGACTGTTCCAGCATCCGAAGCAATTCAAATTCATTAAAACCCAATGGTGAACAATATCTGAACGGTGCTAAACTTTATACACGTTTTGTTTTTCTTTTATTTTGTCTAAAATAAAAACAGTGCTCACATTTTTTCAAGTGGATTTCGATTTATTTAAAAGTATGCATGTATTTTTTTTTTGCTTTCAAAGTTTATTGTTATTTAATCATTTTCTATGTATATATTACATTGGTTTGTTATTGTAGTAGATAGATAGATTAAATAGTGATGCATTTTCTTTTTCTATCGATAGAGATATGAAGAATTTTCATATGGTTTCGTTTTGTTTCTGGAACTATTTGCTAATAAATTCATCTCGTTTATTTAATAATATTGGTAAGATATTGAGATAATATTTTATTTCGATAGAAGAATTTAGTGTTTTAGGAAGAATTGATATTGGTTTAGGTATTGGTGGTGGTGTGATTAATTCTATACTTTATAATGGTAAGTAATGAAAAGATTAAAAAAAACTTGTTTTCTTTAAATTTAAATATATTCTAGTTGATGATGATCATCGAGATATTATTTTTGATCGTTTTCAAGGTGTTAAACTAGATGTTATTGAAGAAGGAACTCATTTTATGATTTCATGGTTTCATAGACCAATTATATTTGATATTCGTACACGACTACGATCTGTTCCATCGATAACAGAAATAAAAGGTATAAAAGCTAGAAGAAAACAGTCAACTTCAGAAGAGAGATGAACATGAGGAAAATGTAAGCTCACGAAAAAAAAAGAAGGTAGATACAATGTGTATTGGAACATCAATGAATGTATATGGCTAAGGTATTTTAAACAATTTTGCAGCCATCGATGGCGACTCAACTGATCGGTTTACACCTCTACACTCTCATCATTCACCAATCTTAGGAATCTTCATAAAACTTAAAACGGGAAGTCTCCGTCATTTTCTCTTCGTATAAATGAAATATGCGTAAATTACATTTTATTATTTTTATTTTAGATTTACAAACAATTAATATAACATTACGTATTCTTTATCGACCAAGAGCTGAACTTTTACCAAAAATTTTTTGCAAATTTGGGTTTAGATTATGAAGAACGTGTTTTACCATCGATTATTAATGAAGTTTTAAAATCTGTTGTACTAAGTCTCAATTCGATGCTATTGAATTGATTACACAACGTACACTTATTTCTCAACGTGTTAGTGAATTATTAACAGAACGTGTTGCTCAATTTGGTTTATCATTTGATGATATTTCAATTATAAGATACAACAAAAAAGAGTCTCGAGTTGATTATATTGCTTTTTTCTTTAAATTAGACACATTTAAGTTTTAGACCTGAATTTACAAGTGCTGTTGAATTAAAACAAGTTGCACAACAAGATGTTGAAAAACAACGATTTCTAGTCGAAAAAGTAAATCAATAAGAATAAAATTTGTATGAGTTTGTTTTTTTGATAAAAAAAAAACAGACGGAACAAAGTCGTCAAGCAAATGTTACTGCAGCAGAAGATGATACTCATGCAGCTGATTTGATTGGCAAAGCTTTAGATGAAGTTGGTGATGGTAAATTTTCGAATATCTTTTATTATCCTGTCTTACTTTGTTTTAATATTCATGTTAGGTTTGATCGAACTTCGACGAATTGAAGCCGCTGAAGGTATTGCAAATCAATTATCAAAATCAAGAAATAGCATCTATTTACCACATGGTCCTCAAATGTTACATAACATTACTGGTGCTGTGCAATAAAAATATTGTTTTTTGTTTTCATAGTAAACTAATGAGATTGATTTAGGAAAATAAAAAGAACATACAAGAAGTTTTTTTTGCATGTGTGTGTGTTTACAAACCATTGAGAATACTAAAGCATTGTATTGTCCTGTTTTTTGTTTGATTAATGAAAAAGAAGATCAGATCAACAATTCTCTAGATGATATTAAAGATTCGAGTACGATTGAAATGATGAATTTCGATAATCTCTTTCGATGTTTTATATTAACTCAATCATTTGTATGTGGTTGGAGAAATCCGTTTCATTTACAAGAAATTTTTACCTATCGACGTGGAAAAATTGATGTAAGAGATGAGTGTTTAGAACTTGTACCAGCTGGAAATGTACAGGAAAATACTGTTGAAATAATTAAACAAGAAACAAAAAGGTAATCAAAATTATATAAATGCTCGATTTCGTTCACCACTTGTCAATTATTTACCACATTTGGTAAGTAATTAAAATTATTTTAATCATTTAATTAATATTATCTTTTTCCTTTTGCTATATTTATTTAAAGAGAACAAAATGTTTGATCAGTAAAAAGGATTAAATGATCAGTAAAAAAAGAGATTAATGATCAGTATAAAAATTGAACGATCAGTACTAAAAGTATCAGTAAATAATAAGAGAATGATCAGTTTATTATATATAATTACCAGTAAAATGTACAATTTATTCCAGTAACAAATACAAATTTGATCAGTATAATATACAAACTTTATCAGTAGAAAAATAAGTTTTAACCGTATTAAATAAAAAATTATCAGGAAAAGAAATTTAAATAATTAAAGAACACTCCAAAAGAATATTTTATAGAAATCTAAAGAGTGAGTGAGAAAAGAGTAAATGAATAAGCATTTTCTTCCAAAACTTCGTCGGATAAATTGCTTGTATATTGTGCAACCTCTACCATTTTCATTTCTTTCATTTGTTAAAATTTGAGTAATGATGAGCAAGAGGATGGAAATAAAGAATTTATATTTGTTAGTATTTAATCTCAAATTCAGTCCAATCTTAGATCCACTTAGGTCAACCTGGAGTCTCATTCTGGACTAGTGCAATGCCAGATTAGGAAAGCAGTTTTCGTTAAAGCCTTCACTAGCGGTCAGATAAATATTGCATTAGAATAATATTGCTGAACTAGATTAAAACGATGGTATTCCGACATTGTGATCATCACTGAAGAAACGAAGTTAAGACACGAACACTTATAGATAATTTTCTATAACAGCTGGTCTGCTATAGAAACCTATTCGCAAGTTCTAGAACCCTAAATTAATTTCTCTATCGATGATTATATTAGGTGAAATGTCATTTTTTCAAAACAGTTCAGTAAGAAGTATTCCAAATTAATAACTATCCAGGGAGAGTTAAAAGTTTTCACGAAAATCAGCTTCTCAATCCGACATTTGACCAGGCAAATGAGTCTCATATTGGCTAGGTACATCTGAAATTGGATTGACGCCGAGATTGGGCACTAATATATATACGTTGCACTTGTTATCTGTACGACATAGTTGAAAAACAGAAAAAATGAACCACACTATAACACATTTGAATTTCTATGCTCATCTTTGTATTTAATTTACTGTTAATTAATTATATTTACTGATTCTCAAATTTATTTACAAATCTTATCAATGAATAACTGATCATCGAAGTAATTTACTGATCAATTATCCAGTTTACTGATCAATCATTCGATCTACTGATTTTATAATATTCTAACGTACTGATCATTTCATCTATTTTACTGATCACTTAAATCTTAGCCTTATTTAAATAGGTTCCATCTCAAGTAGCCACAGCTCATTTTCAACTTGTTCTATCACATGATCATCCTTTTGGTATTGATTCAATTCCAATAGGAATTTGTTATGCTGGAACAGGTGACCATAGTTTTAGTCGACGAAGGTTATTTACTGCAGTTCCATTAATTAATCAATATCGTATAGGTTCAATTCTTCTTGAAAATCCATATTATGGTTTAAGAAAACTACCAGATCAATCTCGTTCATCATTATTGTATATTACCGATTTATATATTATGGGTAAAACACTTGTCTTACTTCATTGGTGTCAAAAAATGAAATTAACATCAGCTATTCTACATGGTTTTTCTCTTGGTGGACATATGGCTTCATTAGCATTTACAAAGTAAGATTCAATTCTATTATTTGATCTATTTAATGAATGGATATACAGTATCTATCATAATTTCAAATAATGATTCAAGTAAAGCAAACCATATAACAAAAAGAATATAAATTAAAAACATTGATTATTTGATTCCCTAAATTAGGATTTTTTTAGTCAACCTCTAGACTTCTTTCAAAGCAAATCTATCCGGTAAGGTTTTTAGAGTGAATTGTTAATTGTTAGGTCTATATTCAAACCATTAATGAGAGTCGAAAAACCTGCACAAGATTCACATGTTTACAATTTATTATTCGGCAGTTATAGATATACTAGTCGAAGCTATAATCAATTTTTCTGACAATTTTTGTAAAAAGCAAGTTTTTTTTTACTATTTTCTTTTTGATAAGAAACCATATTTCCACACATTGAAAATTGATTAAATAAATTTGAGAGAAGATGCTAGAAATAAATCTAATAAACGGTTTGACGCGCATCGTCATCTCCTCGTTTCGAAACGAGCCAAAAGCACAGCTCTCTGTCTTGTTTATATGAAAACATTACTCAAAAAATCTCCACTAAATAGACATTACTATTACCGTTACATTTTAGAGAAAAACAAATCTTATCTTCTTTTTTATTATTAGAATAATGAGAGGCATGCTCTTTTTACTCAACTTTTATCTAAAAAGTTTAGAAAAATAGTTAGAAAAATCTTTCTATACAGAGGCTGTCCCATAAATACGATGGCAATAAGAAATGAAAATCTCTTCGTCTAGATGTCGACCAAACGAGCTCAAATTTTGACCAGTCATACGAGCCATATTCAAACTCTATATTGATAAAGACATCCATAGAGAGAACCTTTCTTAACTATATTATTTTTTTTCTTGTATTTGTGCAAAAGTAAAATTTTTGTGTTGAAGTCGATAATGATAGTTAAGAAGGGTTCTCTCTATGGATGTCTTTATCAATATAAAGTTTGAATACGGCTCGTATGACTGGTCAAAATTTGAGCTCGTTTGGTCGACATCTAGACGGAGATATTTTCATTTCTTATCGCCATCTTATTTATGGGACATCCTCGACGCTTCGATGCATACTCATCTTCTCGTTTCGGTCAGTGGAAAGTCCAGGTCTTTATCTCATTCCTATAAAAAGTTATTCAAAAAATGATCACGGTCATTTATCTCTGAAATGAACATTATTCCTTTATAAAAAAAAAGCGTTAACTACTCTTAGAAAAACAAATCTTTCAGAATAATTATCTATAAGAGTTGAAAACAAATTAACTAACCTCGTTGAGTCATAGATTCCTTGTTGTTTGCTTTTTCGAGAGAATTATCGTCCTCGACCTTAATCCAAAAAGTGACCACTCATTATTTACCTATATATCTATCTATAATCACCTTATGTTCTATGCACGTATTCATTGAATATACACTGAAAGAACTCATTAGTTTATTGCAAAGAGACTTGGCCCATAGATAAAACATGGTTGTTGGTTAGCCAGTTTAAGAAGATTTTCATTTGTTAGCCATATTTGTCTAGATCCATGAGAATAGTTTGATAATAGAATAAGACAACTATTCTTATTTATTTAATAAATGCATATTTGCCTTGAACACAATCAGTTTATACTTAATTATTTAGAATATTTAATAAATATTTGTTTTTCTTGGTTTTTTTAAAGGAAAACGTGAAGAATTTCCTATTGGATTTGCTTGTGAAACTCTTTATAATAAATTCAATTAGGTTTAGATATTATTTATAAAATATAATTAATCGCGTAAATATATATGATTTAACTGAGTCAATAAATAAATAAACGATATAGAAATTCTTATTTAGAATTTCTAACCTTTAGAATAAAACTATTAAGATGAATCAATCGTTCAAGTATTCTAATCTTATGTTAAATATTGATAATTAATATGATTTGCTTTTTTTTTTGCCAATTTGATAGAAAAGCAATTGAAAATCTCTGATTAGCTGTTCAAAATCTGGATATATATATTTCTTAAAGAAATATTCTTCATTTAAAAATCAAATTTTTTATCATAGATTTATTCAAATTTGAGAGGGTGTGGGTGTGAATGTGGAACTCACTTTAAGTCGCACACCAATACCCCACACCCACACCTCACACATCCACACACACTTCACACTCACACCCATACTCCACACCCACACCTCACCCCTCCTTTATTTTAGTTTAGTTCCATGATTATACTAGGTCAGAAAAATTTGACTTCATAAATAATCTTTATTAGTAATGTACTTCATATGCTATAAATAGGAGCTTCCAAAAATGAGTCTCATCTTAGGTGTCGGCACACGTAGTGTATTCGACATTGATTGGTATTTCTTCCATTGCTTGATATCACTAGACCACGTACTATATATATATATAAATTGTTGTTTATCTAGGATCAATAAGAACGTAGAAAATAAAGAAAAGAACTATTTATTTAGTCAACTGACTACGAAAACTTCAATGATAATATAAAATAATTCGACTTATTTTAGTGATTAGTTCAATTGTTTGTCTTTGTCTTTCTTCTTTTTAACTTCTTAAACTTGTTCAATCTTTACTAAAACGACCAATAATATATATCATTTTTAAAATGGTTTATGTAAATTATCTTTGAATATTTCTATGTTTAACAGGATATTTACCTATTTTGGTAAAAAAACAAAAAATTTAATTTATCTATTATAAACGATGACCGATTTTGAGCTTGTTAATGGATATGATCAGATCAATTTTAGGATATTCGGACTTGTTCCTATATATAATAATAAATACCGTTTTTATTCGAACTTGAATAATATCTTATTCAATATTAGTCTTCTATAGAAGTCAATTTTGTTTCTATAGTCACTATTTAATTTACTTCATTATTTATTATAATGACAATTTCCAACATCTAATATTTGTTTCATAAAACTCTTTATCAACGTCGAAACTTTATACCAATTATAATATATAATATGCTTTATAGAATATATATACACTTTCATTATCATTTATTTAATATTGATTGTAGTTTTTACTCAGTGAGCTCATTTAATTATCAAAGAGTAAATTAGACAATATATCATTTTTTTATAGTTGAATATATGAAAACGATTGTGATTAAAGTATTGCTCGAAGTAGGATTGTCATTATCACAAATCTTCCTTATTTTTCATTTTATTATAGAAAATTTTAAAAAAAATGATTCAATTGTTCGATCAATAAAATATTGAAAATCTAGGAAAATTAATTAAATAGAGATTATTTATAGTTATCATCATTCGAATTAATATTATTCGATAATTTTCATCAAAACTCTTTCTCATCCTACTCGAATAAAACTATAATGACAACTAAATTAATCTCAATAGAATATGTATATACATATTTAAAATGAGTCATAAGAATATATCGAAATCAACTCTTTATGCTATTGAGAAGTTCACTAATGATAATTATTGTTTGTTGAAGAGGAAAAAAAGACCTAGCTAATATTCTTTAAATCTATATTAACTTTGAAATATTGATTTGTAATCTATTAAAGATTCGAGTCGATTTTAGTGAAAACTAGTGACTAGATTGAGATTTTTTTTTTCTCGAAGATATATTTATTTAAGATAAATATTTAAAACAATAGCTATCTGCGATTTATCTTCTATCTATTTCGACAAATAAATAATAAAATATTCTAATGATTAATAACTTAATAAGATAAATATAACTAGAGAATGATTTAATTTTTTTTTCTAAGCTATTCTCTTCCTATCAGGTATTCTCAAATATGAAAATCTCTCTAATAGGATTTAAAGAAAAAAGAAAGATTATTAGTAATGAAGATAAATATTCTTTTTCTTGTTTAAAAAAAAGAAAACAAAAATCTTGATGAGCTAGAATAAAATAATATATATTATGTTAATCTAGTTTAATGATAAAAGCAGTCATATTATCAGAAGATTCTTCTTGTAAACATTTATCAAATAAATCTGATATTATTTCAGATAAACTTTTATTTGATGCTCGTTGAGAAACAAATAATGCAACTTGTTCATTATTGATAACATCCCAAATTCCATCCGAAGCAATTATAACAAATGATGCTGATGAATCTCTTCGATATTGAATTATATCAGGTAAAGCTGGTATAATATGTTTATCTAATGAATAATCACCTAATGCACGTGTCATAGCAAGTTGATTTTCAACACGTAATACATCATTAGTAGCTTTTGTTATTTGACCACCTGCTCGACGTATACGTTGTTGTTCTTTTCGAACAGTTAGTTTATGATCTATATTTAATAGATTTTAAACAAGAAAATAATTAAAATAAAAACAAACTAACCTTTTGTAGATGATAAAACTTGTCCATCTTTTGATATAATTATTCCACGAGAATCTCCTATATTAATTAAATAAATATCATTTGGACCAATTAATGATGCTATCTATATATTAAATAGAAAAAAAAAACTCTTTTAAAACTTTTTTTAAAAATGCTTACACAAACAGATCCACTATCATCGTGAGCAATTTCACGTAAATATTTATCCAATTCACTAAATGTTCTTTTAATAATATCATTTAATTGATTATAATCAATATTAGATTGAATTTTATTAAGAGATTCTAGAAGATATTTATCAATAATATTAGCAGCGTTTTTTGCTGTTTCGCTTTCCATTATGACCATCAAATATAGACAAAAAAAGCCCAATCTTTCCATAAATAATTATCAAATGGTATTAAATATTTCGAAAAATCTTCATTTGTTTTTCTCCATCCTTGCATTGAACCAAAACCAAATAATTCATTACCATATAATTCTTTCTTTGTACATGGTTTATCTAAATATAAGTTATTTGAAGATGAACTACTTCCATTTATTTCATTCTTTTCAGACATTTTAAAAAATAATATTCTTTGTTTTAATACATGTCCGATTAAAACAATAACAATGAACTTTTGTGCTTTATATAGTATTACGTTTGCACTCATTCACCTCGTTCTCTTTCTTCGTTATAGATAGAGATGAGAGAAAAAAAACAACTAAATATGATTTGTAAAGATTACATCAACTAAATATTCTCTAGTCTTCTAATCAACCATTATTTTGTACTTGATAATCTTGTTTTATTCTTCGTTTAACCAGTTGATCTTCTCATGGAATTAATCTATGAATATGTTTGTTGATTATATAAATCGTGAGAAAAAGTGATCAGAACTCATAAACAAAAAGAAAAAAAGGTGATCATTCTTTTAATAAAAGTCTTCAATTTTTTTATATAAATAATAGACTGATCTAAATATCTTTTTCATAGTGACTTAACTTTTATACATGGTTATTATAGTTTATTTCTTTTTTAAAATTCTAATATGAAAATATTTCTATAAAAATAATTATTATCAATAAAAAGTGTCGATCGTATTTCATCAATTATTGTCAAGAGGATTGGCCTTTTTTTCGAATCTATTTATTCTAAATTGGTTTGTTTTTTGAAAACTTCTTCTCCCCAACTAAATCATGTTTAGTCAGTTTCACATGAAAAATAATAGAATCTTCCAATCAGGAATTTTATATCCACATCCACAAATCGATTTTTGTGGTTGTGCTTGGAATAGACTTGCCAGATCGAAAAACGTTACTATTTGCAATTTTGACGATCAAAATTCTTATTAATTATATATATCTCTATCGGGATTTAATCTGAAAATTTTTCGTAAGATTATTGTTTTTCTTGTTCAGCCTGACTTATATCAATTAATATTCAATTCGTCGAACGGATTGAATTACAGATAAATTTAATTCAGTTAAAGATATAACAATTATTATCTGAACAAAACGATGGTCGAATCATATTTCAATTAGCAACATATAACAATTTGGATTAAAAAATCTCTCATTTCGTCAGATCTGGCTATCTTCGATTGGAATAAACTA
>CAJNOL010004768.1:0-13975 GCA_905250125.1 Rotaria sordida
GAAAAATTTCAGTTAAACCAGCTCTGCTGATAAAATTGATGTTAAAACCAATAGAATACTATGAAATAGATCACATGTTGAATATATCAACAAGTATCAAAGTTGATGTAATGATATTCGAAATCTATGCATACAGAAATAAATGAGAGTAGCCATGATATTTTCTAAACCTTGAATAATTTCCTTGCTAAGATTTAAAATGCTAAGTATTGAGGTAAATACAATACTCGTTAAGAATGCCAATTAAAACTTTTTAGTAGTTGATCTCATACTAACCAGGGTACATATCCAACTATCAAACGGCGTTCAATTTCATATATTGGATACGGATATGTTTTAGTGAGACTAGAAAAAGTTTAAAACAATTCGTGTCTGCGATCTAATGATGAAAAGCTATGGTTGTTTTAAACGAAATTCTCACTAACAGCAAGCATTTTCCTTACAATTCAAAATAAATAGTTTCCAGTTGAAATTTTGCCGACAGACATGATCGATAGTCATTAGATACTTCTGAAAATTTCAACGAAAACGAACATGTCTTTCTTGAGATATTTACTTTCCAAAAAAAAATCCGATGGTATATCATCGAAGGACACAATAATCGAGTCTATTTGGAAGTTGAATATTTCGAGAAAAATATATTCGTTTATGTTGAAACTTTCAGTACTATATCCAATGACTATTAAACGTGTTTATGAGTGAAATTTCTGATCGAAACTCTTTCTTTTGAATTTTTCGAAAATGCCTTACTCTCCGTAAAAGTTTCTTTAAAACAACTATAATCCTTTATCAATAGATCATAGACTCTAATTTCTTTAAGTTTTTCTTAGTCCCACAGACACCTACTCATAGCCATGACACCTATGCCTGATCGGACGAGAGTTAGATTGCGAAAACATCTGATTGGCTGAGCTTCTAACACGAAAAGACTTCATTTGAAAGAGCTACTCTAAGTCCTCACAAATATGTGTATACATGACTTACCATGTGCGAGCAAATATACATACATAGGCGCCAACTCATTTTATTTCATATGACCTTTCTCTAAACCAAGAAAATTATTAGTCAATATAAATGATCAGTTAACGCATTTTCTGAAATTACATTTTCAGGACATTGGTAAATGCCTATAGAAATTATTTTGTATATTTTGATTAAATTCTTGACGAATAAAAATATGAACTTACGAACAAGTAACGCTCGTCGCTACGACTCGCTTCACTCTCGATTGAATTCATTCTATTCACTTTGACAAATATTATCAGATAAATCGTCAGTTTGTGTGATACTATAGTCAACACCATACGAACAAGTCTTTCAACTTTTGCAATTTGAAAAAAGCAACACTGATAATGTTGAGTTTGGAATATATAGTATTCGCGCGATATTCTCATCATAGATCACATTTCTTTGGCTTTTATGAGAAATTGGTACGATTTTGAATTAGTCGTCTTCACCACAACAATTGCCTCAGCTCTTTCGAAAAATACTCTATATTTCATTCAAAGTTTTACGCAAGAAAAGACGTACTACCTCGTAAATAAATGGCGAGTCGCTCATCAGCGTCTCTCGAGAGCGCCAGTTGTAACTCACCGATCCCACATTCTATCTACTTGATCGAGCTCTTCTGAAAACTATTGTCCAATCTCTAGAAAGCTTCGCGAAAGAAAGGCTCATATCAATCTTAGAAAAAAACGGCGAGTCATTCGTCGGCGCCATTCGTGACTTGCCAGCTCCATATCCTATCTTCTTTCCCAACTAATCGTTAAGTTGTGTTACGATTCAATTAAATTGGTTTCCTCTTCACGAATGAATCCATCTATCTAATCGAAAATGAACTTCTTTTTTTTGTTTTCCAAACAATCACTGCATATAGACCATCGATCTGTATAAAACTTATGAGGACGAAAGATGCTTTTCGAATAAGATTGCCTATCACACTTTTTTCACTATAAAATCATCACATTTTCGATCAATCCGCGATCTCTTTTACGAAGTGGATTCTCAAGAGCATTTACATATTTTATAGTAAAAAAAGTGTCCTTAAGGTACATTCTGACATCATTTGAGTTCAGATTATTGTGAAAATTGAGGAAAATTACACCTAGAAAAAAACTTAATCGATAATTCTCTATGAACAAACATCTTTCGTCCTATTGAATTTTATGCAGATCGATGGCCCAAGTATTGCTCTTTCAAATGGGGAAAATCGCAGCTCTCTATCTTGTTCCTATTAAAAGTTATTTGAAAAATGGCAAACTGATTTTTATTTTGGATCGAATAATACATGAGAGTAGGTGAATCATCATTTGTATAAATAGAAAAATATTAGTAAAGCAACGTATGTATAATATCATAGTTAGTGTTCAGAAGACCTTTGCATACGAATAGATAACATTCAAAAACAACGCAGTAATGAGAAAGTAATCATATGAAGATATTTCTCCACATCATATGCACCTCACAATAGTATGAAGGAGTTATTGAAAAAATAGCTATGTTTTTCATTTTCGTTCATGGGGATAAACATATTGAATTTTTACAGGTTATGAAAGTCAGAAGGTAGAAATGATACTTCAAAAACCTATTTGCTAACGTTTTTACTATGAATATGAGCTATGAGCTATGATTCATCTTTAGTGAAATAATTAGTCTATTTCGTCGAAATACGAAGAGATATTCAAATCTTTTCTTGCCTCGATGACTTACAAGGTACCTTGTATATAAAAAAGAAATAACGTTAATCATTTTCTTATTCATCGTTCAATCGCAAGGTAACTCAAACAAGATAACGTTCGAAGTAGGTTTTTCTTCTTTGCTTATTCATTTTCTCCAGAGAAAAAAAGTTGATTTTATAATCTGAATTTTTCTATATTTCAATTTCATCGAAAAAAACTTCTCTAGATGTTATAAAGTTGAATCAAAAAGAAAAACAAGTGGCTTAAAAATGGAAAGCAGTGACTCGTACTAAATGTTGTAAATAAAGAAAAAAAATGGCAATGATTAAAGTACGTAAAGACTAAAGATGCAGAAGAGATATATGACCACTAAAAGACATGTTTGCTTATTTTATTCGAAACTTTTGATTTGTCAATCTCTTTCGCTCATCATCGATTTATACTCATTCTATATTCTTTTCAGTATCAAATACACGATATATCATTTGCATCTCGACATGTGTTTCATATCCGAAAGAACAACGTTTGCAAATAGTATCGACTAAAGAATGAAACAAGAAAAACAGCAGTGTATTATATTATTACATCATGAACGAGCAATAAGAAATCAGTTATCTCACATGATATTTTCGATTATTTTTGAGTACATGATATCTACTATTCATTTTCTAGCCTAAGTGATTACCTGGATTCTGTATTAGCTGGCTATTGTCACTATTTACTCAACTTTCGTTCTGTTCTTAAATCGAAATTTGATCTTCTTTGCCAACATATATGACCACATCGAGTCATTTCTGTTGTATGGTCCCATAACAATGATACATCAAATCAATCAAACCTGTTATTTTCTCATTTTAAACTCGAACAATTCATTCATCTTCAATCATTCGATATGACTACGATTAGTGATAATAAACACAGACATACACTGCTATATATAACTTAATTTCTTGAGTGAATCGACTAGCAGTACCCCATGCTCATAATCTCGTTTTGGTTTCATTGCCTCATCTACATCATTTAACTCTTCAAAGTTACTTTTGCTGGGGCTTATCATTTATATTAAATTAAATTTCTAATCTTTGTTCACTTGATGTCAAACTTTCATATGATAATTATCCAAAGTGGACGGATAACATATTATTGTCCCATCTAAGATGGCTCATCCTAAATATCCATGGTGCGTATAATTATTTGAAAATTGTATATATATATTCATTGTTTTTTAAAATTAAGGTAAAAAAAAGACCATGATTCATGCAGAATAAATTTTATCTAAAATATCTAATCTATATTATTTCGAACTTATTGCACAAGGTTATCTGGATCTTATTGATGGCCAAAAATGGGAATTACTTGTTTCACATCTGACTATATTCAACCTTCGATTGCCTCTTCTATGTTCATTACTAGATTTTTCCAAAGAAAATATTCTTGATTCGTTTTGTTCACTATTTTGACTTGAACAAAAATGCTGATTTGTTGTCTATGATGGTCCATATTCGCGAAATATCTTTACGATACCTCATTTTACATCAAATATTCTCGTATATCCGAATATTTATTGGCCACCAATATGCACATCATCCAATTTCTGTTTTGATAAATATATCCATCAAGTTGATTTGCCTTTATTTAATCCAATTATTTAACGTTTTATCAATGTCACATCACTCGTATTCAATATAGAAGAAACCGACACCAATCTTATATCGACTTCATTTGTCGATCTCATTGAACATATGCCTCATTTACGTTCACTTTCGCGTCAAGATCTCTCTATATTAGCTGGCTTATCACATGGTGTCGCCTTCGAAGCGATACGAACTTTACACGTACGAAACAGTTTGGAAAAATCTGAAAGTGAAACTCACTATCGATTGGACCTAAATCGATTATATAGTTTTATTAATTGGTCAATTGAACTATCTATCAATTGCACAATTTCAATTCTATTCTCGTTCATCATCACTGACGCGTTTCTCATCTCAAAGTTTTTGCTCTAAAGATATTTCATCATATGTGAGAGTGAAATGAGATGGTTTCATGTTTTATGCGACAGTTCAATGATATCGTTGAGAATAATAAGTTATAATTGAGTACGAAAAACTAATCGATCTTTATCGAGATGATAATTTTTAATTTCATTGAGCGAAAAGCCAGTTCAGATCACTTGAGTTCCTGAATAGCGTTTTAAATTTTATAGTAATAATCTTCTTATCAATAAAAAGAAAAATGCGAACACAATCATATAAAAATTGTCCTCGAAGAATTACTTTTATTTTCGAAGAAATTTTTGTACGTTGGAAATTTGTTTTTATCTTATATTTATTCTGCTTCAGTGGGACTCTAATTCGTTCTTAAATATATCATTAATATATATTTTCTCATTGTTTTTGCTTTTCTATTCTTTGCTTGCTATTGAATATTTTCATTTTAAATTCGTCACTAACATATTGTTTACGATAGATCATATTGATGAAACATTTTTGTTAATATGTTGAAATATTCGATACGTCAAAATGTTTTTAGTCTCGCACATTTTGCATATAAAAAATATACATCAGCTCTAATGCTTTGACTACCTGTAAATTTTATCATGTCAAATAAGTCTTGAAAAAAACTCAATCTTATATCAATATCTATACAAAAATCAAAATTTTTTCTACATAAGATGTTTTGATTTCAATCGTCTTTCTCCTAAAAATTAGCTTTTGGAAAGCAAAATTATTTTTCGTTTCAACTTAGAAGAAGAATGAATATTTTTCGAATCAGTTTTGATAGAAACTAGAGAGTTTCACATTTGAGAACAGGAGATAAAAGTGTATTTAGTCATATATTAGCAATATGTGAGAATCACATGAACCATTTTCTAATACTCAACTATCATAATATTCTGCTGCACAACTAACGTTTTTCGGTAGAATAAGAGATGGAAATAAGCATTTTTGTAAATTTTTTACTTTTACAACTAAAAAATGAAAAGATAAATAACGTTGAATTGTCATGAGCTTTTCTTAAATCTATTACCATTTTATGTGGGAATGGCACGAATCGGACAAAAATAAAATCTTTGAGCACAATTCGTGCGAGATTAAAATGTGAAATATGATCGAATCATTTCAAATATCCCAAGGGAATAATTCTTATTTTTGTTACAGTCCATCATAAAATTTAAGTAAGAAATTTCGAAAGAAGTCGCTTGTTTTCATTTCGCTTGATTGAAACATGTTTCAGGAAAAAGCACATCATTTATAAAAAAACAATCACTAACAAATTTTCGCTTTCGCAATAAGTTTGTCTGAGTCAATAATGATTTTTTTGTTCGTCCAATATTTTACATTTTAAACAGGAAATAACGTTTTCATTTTACTCGATAGCAAAAGTCAATTCCCATCAGGAATTTGTCTTATTTGGTACCGTTGGACAGTTAGCCATCGTGTGAAAAATAACAGCAGAAAAGTTTGAACGCCATCATACCGACTATTAAGAAAATGTATCTACATCTACAATGAACGACCTTGACAATATAACATCGATAACCATTGAGACAATTCTTATCGGCTAATACGGAGCATTCGCTAGAAGTCTTTCGAAATTGATGTAGAAAATTAAATGATAAATATACTATTAGTGATATCAAATAATGGTGTTGCAATATCAACTAAAATGCATAGGAAAGACTAACGACATTGAGATATTCGAAGATTTTCAAAACTAATCCATCAGTCAACAATTCTAAATTCGTTGTCTTTGTCTATCATATGACAAAACAATAACTCTTTGAATGTCACTATTTCTTTGCTTTCTTCTCCTGAAAACATAAAAGTAAGAAAAATTTCCAACCAAAAACAAATGATAAATCGAATTGTTAGTTAGTTCGATATATTTTTCTTTGAAGTAGATATAATTGATTTCATCTCATAATGAGCTAAACGAACGTCGCTTTCGTACTAAATATGTACAGAACTCGTACTTCGACTTAGAACTTTTTTTTTGATATAATTGTGTGATTGTATAATTTCCATCTCTAATTTATAGATGCAGCCTATGGGTTCCAAAATTTTTGTATGTCTAAACGAATGAGTAAAGTGCTCTACTTGATATATTTTCGAGTTCGATAATGTTCTAGTCTTTTGTTGATTTCAAAAAAAAATTGAAACTGGGACTAGCATTAGAATTTCTGAATTTATATCGAGAAATCTTCATTCTTAAATTTACGAAGCCCAGAATATATGTATCATATCGTTTTATTTCAAAAAATCTAATAGCGAAATTGTTGTATCTATCAGATAACTCTCACTAAAACTTTTGAGACCTGAACCAAATTGAATTAGGCTACATCAATCAACCTCTACCACAAGTCTCTTTACCAGATTAATTCCATTCATCTGATTCCTCTTACTGTTATAATTCTCACTATGGCACTAGTTTGCAGGCATCTTTCATAGCCAGGAAAATATTTTCAATTAAAAGCATGGCAACCATTCATTTCTATATATTATTTCAATATTGAAAACAATTTCGAATTATAAAATGTATTTTATTTAGTTGAAACTTTACAAAAAAAAACTGAAATAAGAATTAAACATACTTTCAGTAGGATAACCAAATGGATTAAAATGTTGTGAAATACGATAGACATATTATTGTTTTAGAAAAAAGATAAAAAGAAAACCCTTGTTTTTTTCTCAATATTTACGTGTTATTTAATACTTGACTAACACGAGTTTCTTCTATAGATCTAATTTGATTTGAAATTAATGACTGATCAAAATCAATTAGAAATTTGAATATTTAAGTATGCTTTGAAGTATTTCCAATGAACTTGGTATAACATAATGATCATAGTGTGGTAAACAAATATAACATACGATATTCACACTGTCAAATACTGATTAAAAGATGTTATTCATTTATATCAATAGTTGTTGATTATCATTTGATGATGATTGAAACTCTTAAATATTTAAATTAAAATAACCAATTATTAAATTTTGATATAATCAATTGAAATTATTATTTGAAAGAAAACATACTCATTCTAATTGTCATTAGAATACATGCTATAACCATACGATAATGAGATTAAAAGGTATGGGTGGCGTGAGTATGGTTGCAAGGAAAGGTTATTAGTTCTATACACAACTATCCATCCACATTCTGTTGGCAACAGTGGAAGCCATTATTGCCTAATAAGACATTGCCATTCTTCGTTCTTTTCTACTGCAGCTCAGTGTAAATGAAAAGAAAAACAACAGAAAAGAACAAAAACATGTTTAAATCCTATTTAGAAATTCTGTTTTTTTTTTCTTTACTGTTCTTCCTTGCCTCTTGTTAGATGCATGTACACAAATTTTACTTGTAATGTTTCGTTGGAAAAATTAAAAAAAAAACATGAATGCTCAAGATAAAAGGTCCTTGAATTCGATAGCGATTAGCCAAAAACAAGCCAAAGTGTAAACATTAAAACGAAGGTCTGGGTGTATGGGTAAAGAAAAAAAAAACATCCACATCCAAATTACTTCAAATTCAATTAAAATCCAATTATTATAAATTAATTTAAAAATTTTAAATAAAAACATAGTATCAAATAATTAATATTAAGGAAGAATAATCATATAATTAGAAACTTGAAATTAAAAATGAGTTATAACTATGTAGTAATAGTTGCCAGTTCATAAGAATTTTCGTTTGAAAAAAAAACAACTCGATTTTACAGGTATAGATAAAAAGAAAATTCATACTCACATTCATCAAGCGTGCTTATTATATATCTCACACGAACAAAATGCTATCATAGTTCATCATATTGATAGTTTTCAGATCGACGAGTTAAAATTGATACAGATATTAAATATTCAATTCAGTATATACTAAATAATTTATTTTTTTCAGCAGATCGGAGCCAATTTGATGTTTGTTTTTTTTAAAATTATTGTCATCTTTATTTACTAATTAATTGTAGAATTAATGAACTAAAAAGTAAAATCCATATCGATGGTGTCATCTTTTGTAATAGATGTACACATTCTTTTTCCAGCAAAGAAATTCTAATACTGAATGAGACCGTTTGACCATATTTCTCCTTTTTTTCTGCTTTAACAACGTGCTGTGTCGTTCTTCCGTTTTTTTTAAATTTTCATAAAAATATACTTCTATTGCGTAGTGTATATGATGTTTGAATATTTTTAAATGACTAATGGTGCTAGATGTCTATACTCTTTTCATCTACACCTTTCTATAGAACTGATTTTCGAAAGCTCTTTCAATTTCAAGCTTTTTCAGAATGGTGCTAATCGAATTTAGTCTCTAGATTTTCGGGACACAAAATACTTTCGAATCAATGACTATGGAGAGAAATAGAATTAACATAATGTATTGAATAGTGTTGCATTGATTTTTATGAATTTTTATTGACACAAACTCGAAAATATAGTAACAAAAAAAATCTTGATGAGATGTTTACACACTGAAAGAAATTTAAAAAAAACGAACAAAAATGTAACATTACGTTTCTCTAGTAATCCTTTGTTTACATATTCTCGTTTCAATTTGTCACTCACCATACAGATGAGAGAGCAAGAAGAAAAAAAAGTGATTTGCCATTGAAGTTTTGTTGCAATGATGCCGTTCTTTTTTCTTACTCTGCAATAAAAAATAAACAACATTTATGTCTTCACAATTGCTGTTAGAAGATACAAGCTTTTTCTGGTTCCTGTGTCTATACAATATGATTCACTTATTTTTATACAGTTTGTTGTTGGATGTGCGTATGGGTGTGAAGTATTTTTCTTGACTATAGTAACACTCACACTCTCTGCGAGGCCAGGTATCCAATGCAATGACATTCAAGTTATTATACAGACGAAAAGTAAACAGAAAAGAAATGGAAAGAATAACTATACAGTGAATTACGTTGTTATATTCTTTTTTTGGATTTTGATTTGTCATTGACAACCATATTTTGTGTTGAAACTACTTAGGTGAAATTTCTTCGTGAGTGTCAACGAAAAAAAAACATCAGTGCTCAAATGCAACATCGTAAAAAAGAATCTAGAAAAAAGAACATCACACCAATCTTTCAATTAATATGTCGCAAGAAATACAATAATCATTCGAAGCTATCTCTTTTTTTTTCAACTTTTGCCTATCTCAACGATCAAAATATTGAATTACTGTTACAAATTATCAGCAATTCTTCGTTTTATGCATTGATTTTTTGGATACATCTGATATTTTTGGTCACAGTTTTGTTTAGAATTGCCTTCAAATTTTCAAAAGCTTTAATAGTTCCAATAGTATATGAGAGTCTTTTTCATTGAAAACAGTGATCATCCCTCATTTGAAAGTAAAGTTTGGTTGTAACTACCCCATTTATGCTAGTAGAAGACTTTGCACTAGTATATCAATGGTACTTAGAACTCTTTGTTTAGAAACAATCATGAATCTCATTTCATAGCAACCTATTCTACATTATCAGTTTTTACACAATTATTCAAACAAAATTCGATGAACAGTATTGAATTGATTTTAATAAAGTTTTATTGTTTCGAATTCGTCGATATGATAAAAAGAAACGATTGATGAAATGCAATCACATTGAAAGAAACCAAAAAAAATCGATGACAACAATAATAAAACTACATTAGTGCATGTTTTTATTTTGGTGGTTTGTGCACTGTTTTTATGCATTTTTCTTTAGTTTCAAAAACGATTGAAGTAGTTTTTATTCTTCATTAACGATATGCAACACTGAAGATATTCTGATGCAAGCAGAATAGATATTTTCTTTTAATGTGTTTGCTATCGATATGTATTTATTGTAAACATTCTCATAGTGATAAATGTATGTATGGTACAGGATCTTTCTTGTTAATTATCATTGTGACACACACGTTCTACTTGTACGAGATCTCGAAAATGAAGAAATAGAAACAGGATAATTATCTATAAATATTTTAACACAAATTCTTTTTATTTTACATATATTTTGAATGAATATAATATAAATCAAAAACTACTACAACAAGATTGTTAATGATGATACAATGTGTAGTTGTGAATTTTGAGATAATTGAAGCGAAAAATCGACCCTCACACTCATACTGTGTACTGATGTTGTGCAAAAGAGGTACTTTAACATTCATTAATAGACATACAGTTTATTCTTAATAGCTTCGGTAATTTTGAGAAAATATATCTCGCTGGTGTTTAAATATAATGTTGTTTCAATTCAATATTGAAATTATTTTTCGTGCCGTTTTTTTTGTGCCTCATCAACATATGTGTCATAAGAAAAATGAAAAAAAAATATTTCAATCCATGATGTTTTCGTTGTTTCATGTTTTGTTTTCACCGAAAAGAGAAAAAGACGAAGTATCCAACACATTATTGCTCAAACAATTCAATCGATGAAAAGTAAACGAAAGTTGGAAAGAAAAATAATGCCATTAGGTATGTTGTTGGCAACCATATATTCCATTGCAACTAGGTAGAGATTGCTTCAAGTGTCAACAAAACAAAAGCAGACACTCAACATCGAATATATAGAAAAGAGAAACTTTATCCAAATAGCAACTCATTATTCATTCTATTCAACTACTGATTCAAAAGGAGAATATAACGTCAAAAATGAGTCGACAGCGACGTATGGCCGAAAATTTTTTGGTGATGTGGGTCGATGCGAATATCAATATGAAAAACGAAGATTGTCAGAACACACTGACGCAACTGCGCAGTGTTGTTAACGAAGTGAACGCATGTACCACGGCCGAAGAATGTATTGATAAACTCCAGGAAAACAAAGAGGAGACATCATTTGTCATCTCCTCAGGTTCACTTGGCCAAGCACTTATACCCGAAATTCATGGCATGCCAAAATTAGATGCTATATATATCTTTTGTGGCAACAAGCAACGTCACCAAGAATGGGCTAAAAATTGGCCCAAAATTAAAGGTGTGCATACATCAATTAAGCACATCTGTGAAAAACTGGCACTGGCTGTCAAACAGTGCAATCAAGATCAAGTAACAGTCAGTATTATCGGTGTCAATGAAGGAGGTTCTAGCGAAAATCTCAATCAGCTAGAACCATCTTTCATGTATACTCAAATATTCAAGGAAATACTCCTTGACATGGAACATGACCAAAAAGCCATTAAAGACTTGGTCACTTATTGCCAAGAACAATACCAAGGAAATACCAAAGAACTCAAATTGATTAATGAATTTCAACGTACTTATCATCCAACGTTGGCGTTATGGTGGTATACACGCCAATGCTTCACATACAAAATGCTCAATCGAGCATTACGAACACTCGACGGTGACATTATCATCCGAATGGGATTTTTCCTGTGTGATGTTCATCGACAAATTGAAGAATTACACAGCCAACAGGTCAGTCAGTATCATGGAAAGTCCTTTTTAGTTTATAGGGGCCAAGGATTATTAACAAGCGACTTCGATAAACTCGAAAAAAACAAAGGTGGTCTCATATCTTTCAACAACTTTTTATCCACCAGTACAAAGCGAGATGTTTCCCTCGGTTTCGCCAAAGATGCATTAGGAACAACCGATATGGTCGGTATCCTCTTTCAAATGACAGTAGATCCTACTGTCTCATCGACTCCTTTTGCCTCCATCCAGGAGGTGAGTTATTTCAAGGACGAAGAGGAAATTCTCTTCTCCATGCACACCGTTTTTCGAATTGGTGAAATTCGACAAGTTGACAAGAAAAATCCACTTTATCAAGTGGACCTTAAACTTACGTCGGATGATGACCAACAACTTCGTCAATTAACCGATCACATACGAAAAGAGGTCGACGGCACTGGATGGTATCGAATGGGTAAATTGCTGCTCAAAATAAGTCAATTTGACAAAGCCGAAGAATTATATACGGCACTACTAGAACAAGCATCCGACGACAGTGCTAGAGCATATATCTATCACGAGTTAGGTAGAGTGAAATGGCAGCAGGGTCAGTATGAAAACGAAATTATGTTTTACAAAAAATCCCTCGAAATCTATCGGAAAACTCTCCCGGAAGATGATCCTTCATTGGCTCACATCTACAACAACATTGCTCTAGTGTATAAGAACATGGGCGACTACTCGAAAGCACTTGAATTTCACGAAAAAGCACTTAAAATCGACGAAAAAGCTCTGCCTCCGAATCATCCCAATTTGGCTAGTTCCTACAACAACATCGGTGCAGTGTATAATGACATGGGTGACTACTCGAAAGCACTTGAATTTTACGAAAAAGCACATAAAATAAAAGAAAAAGCTCTGCCTCCGAATCATCCCTCATTGGCTAATTCCTACAACAACATCGGTGCAGTGTATAACAACATGGGTGACTACTCGAAAGCACTTGAATTTTACGAAAAAGCACATAAAATCTACGAAAAAGCTATGCCTCCGAATCATCCCGATTTGGCTATGTCGTACTGGCACTTCGGCTCGATAAATGCGAAGATGCATAAATATTCGGAGGCACTTTCATTTTTAGAAAAGGCACTTTCTATCTTTAAAAAATCACTTCCACCTAGCCATCCTCATATTCAATCGGTGAGAAACGCGATTGACAATGTAAGAAGGAAAATCTAATTGTTGTTTTATTTTCTTAATAAATTTATTCACATTGCTAATCATTTCGATTTTTCTCGGCTCATTTTGACTTGCCCGCGCGCGCGCGACAAGGGAGAGATCCCTTGTCAATGCCATAGGTACCACAGGCGGACCAGGCCGGACTGGTAGGGCAATGGCCGAAGGTATGCCGTATGAACGGTAGGGACCAACGACACATAGAGGCCTTCCCTAGCACTACACTGCTTCGCTATGGCAAAGTCCCTGTCCCTATTGAATCAGACAACGTAGCTATCTGATCCACATTGATGACTCAACTCAACTCATCTCAAAAGTACTCATACTCATAATAACTGATAGTATTTATTTTTTCTCAAAATAACTTATCTCAACTCAATTCAACTCAACTTAATATGTAAAAAAATTTTTTCTTACTTCTCAATATCGTATAGTATCGAAACTCATCTAAAAAAATGAAAAAAAAAGTATTATTAAATATATAATGAATTTATTATTTACCTCATATAGAATTTAATAATATCATTATCATTGTAAATAATATCATAATAATAAATAATAATCCCGGATATATAAATACATTGTAATGCATTATAATAATACAACTCGAGTGTATACTGTTTCATAATGATGTATACCAGAGATGCCAACAGGCCACTTTTTTCTGGCCTGGCCTGGCCTGC
>CAJNOL010004769.1:0-13973 GCA_905250125.1 Rotaria sordida
TCCCAACAATTGATTAAAAATTTTTGAGCTCATTTTTTGTCTGTAAATAGGACTTGATGAGATTAGAAAAACTTCAAAAAGGATAGTTTTGCTCATAGATCTTCTTTTTCAAGTTATATACATTTTAGTATGATTTCCATCTATAGGAAGATACTATTGATCTCATATTTTGCCCACAAGTAGGTCTCATAATCCTTAGAATATCGTAATAGTTTTAGACAAAATAGATCCTTTCTTCTTGAAATATTGAATACTCAAGAAAAGTAGATTTTGCTGACTTTTTTGTAACACATAATCGATTGTTTTTTTTTGTGGCCATTCAATACTTCAAGAAGATAGTATCTATTTTGTTTGAAACTATTTTCATAATATTCTAAAGGTTATGAGACCTATTTATGAGTGAAATATAAGGTTGAAAGTACATAATTTGACTTTTTATCAAAAATCTTTCTATAGATTGAAATCATACTGAAATGATGATAACTTTAGAAGGAACGTCAAATGGGGAGAAATATCCTTTCGAAGTTTTTTTAGTCTTAGCAAGTCCTACTTAAGGACAAAATATGAGCTCAAAGGTTTTTAATCAGTTAGTGGAGTTTCCTCGTAAGAATATTCGTATCAAGTGAAGCAAAACGGCAAAACTTTTACTTTTTTTTTTTCTTTGAAAATCTAGTTTTTTGTTCAATGACCCTTATTCTCATTTCTTTTACATGTATAAATTTAAATCCAATGATGTCTAAAATTATTACTCAGATGAAAGATATTTTCTACAAAAAATTTTTATATTAATTTTCAATCAAATCAATTGAATTAACTATTAATAAATGCTTATCTTTCATCTAAAATTTCAGTAGATATTTTTACTAGAATAGTCAGATATCAATTGATTTGTATATAATTAACATAGTTTCATCAAACTATTGTCAAATGAAAATATATATCCTAAAAAGAATGAAATAATTTTTTTAAACTTCAATAAAAATCTTTTATTTTCTATTAATATTTAGTTACCTACATTGAATCTGTTACAATCAGACTATTCAACATTAACTATTGATCAATGGAATCTTATATCAAATTTATTACATTGTCATGATGAACATAGTGGATTATCAACAGTTGAAAATTATATGCATAAACAAAATACTTTACCTGTGAAATTACGGTTTAAATCTGAATCAATGATCGAAATGATTCATATGTCATATAGTGGAAGTGAATTGTTATATAATAAGAATCAAGATTTTCTTAGTTTATCTTCACATGATCGTTCAAATTTACTTCGTTCTACAATGAAATATACGACAACTGCTTCTTTGAATTTCATTTATTATAAAGTCGGATTAATGAATTTTCAGGGTTATTACGATGCTATTGAACTTATAAGTCATCCAAGTATAATGATTATTGCTAAACGTTTGGCAAATCATCTTGATTTTGATATAATCGTTAAAAAATTGTTTCTTGCCATTCTTTCTTTTTCAACAATGGACTATACATTTTATTCAAATAATCCTCCAATAAATTTATCAAATATTAAACAAATTTTACATATTCAAAATACATATATTGAATTAATATGGAGATATTTAATCTACAAATACAATGATAAACAAGCTATAATATGCTTTTCGAATTTGTTAAGATGTTTATTTATTATGAACGAGGGTATAGTTGAAGCACAAGATGTTCAATGGTTTACAAATAAAATGGATTCTCTTGTTGAACAGATTGAACAAAATCTTTCTTACAATGATTAAGTCTATTCGATCAATTGTATTAGTATGATTGTTGAATGTTTGTATTTTTATTGTTAATAAACGTTAAACACTAACGAAAGAAGATTTCCAAGTGATCCATCGCTTTTGCTGCCATACTTTGTCCATAAGTAGGGAACATGTAGATTATAAAATACCTAAGAGAATATGGGCCCATGTTGCGATATGGCTGAGATATTTAAGTTGTGGATGTGAGTTCGGGTACGAATTTGGTCTCTTCTTCCAACACACCCACACTCAAGACAGCCATCGCACATCCTATAGGTTCAATTGCACCTCAGGTTTTTTTTCTAACTGATGGATAGTTCAACTCTGATGAGTGTTATAACAATTGACATTATACTATCTCACACTAATTTTGATTATCAAGTCCGATAAACGTTTACGTTATAAAATGTTTCATTTTTCAGCCAAGGATTTGTCATATCTCTGTTAAGTTAATAAAAACTAATATCATTTCGTTTCTTAACTGCGTATAAAAACAATGGAAAGAAATCTAAGAGAATAATATGATTGTATGTCTAATTCTTATTCCATAGTTCTTCGACAACGAGCTTTAAGCAGTAAGTATCCATTCGTACTTTGCAGATCATGAAAGAAATAAAGTATAAACAGAATTATCATTGAATACTAAGAAGCAATGAACTAATCTATTCATTTTCTTACGTTGTATGTTGTGTAATCTGTTAGATACAGTGAGTGTCTATTATGCCAGAAAATTATAACTTTGGGACTGGCTGCTACATCTTTGTGTTTTTATTCTCTGTCGAACTATAAAATATGAATTTTTTTATCTCAAGTGCAAACAATCAGTTTGCAACATTCGTTGATCTTCCTACGCTACCACTAGAAATCAGAGTTAAAAGCAATCAAATGTAATTTTGAACTCTTTTAGGTCACTCGAAAAAACCTTGACCGTTTTTAGTCTATGAAAAGACTAAAAGATCAATTTTGAGTGAAATTTTTCTTTGAACTCACTAAGTGGCTTCCCAAATGGAGATATCGGAGAAGTAAATATCATATCTCAACAAAGAAAGCAAATTAAAGAAAAAACATGCTTAGATTTTAACAGTTCCATGTGACGAATATAAGTGTAGTAAAATGGAAGCTATATCTCTATTCAAAAAAAGACTTGTTGTATCTGTGATCAGAAAAAGTGCTTTTTTTAGCTGTTGACTTAAACGGTATTTTTCTCAAAGATACACACAAGCGCTGAACCATTATCAATTATATTTTTAGAAATACTATATATATTCGAACTCAGTGTGCCAAGCTGCATCCGACCATGCATAAAAATCAAAAAAAAAAATAATAATGGCTCGAGTTTTGCAGTATATTCACTTTACTAAATTAGTCATTGCACGAAGCAACACTTTAGTTATTTTTAAAATCAAATTTAAGATTGGTTAAGATAATGCTAATCGCACTAAAACAATTTTTTGATATTTTCATAATAGATTAACAACAATCAAGAACTAAACTAAATCCTTAACATGAGAAGATAGTCAGTTATTTTGAAATGATCTTTAAGAATGATTCTCATTAATTCATTTTTCTTTTAATCTAATAAATCTCTTTTTATGTATGTGGACACCAGCTGAATGTTATTTTCTCTCATTCAAGATATAACATCTATAAATAGCTAATCTTCACTGACAGAAAAACAAACTATGTTTTTTTCTAATTATATGTCGACAGAAGAAAGACGTAGTTCTTTCATTCACAATTTCTGACGAATATCAATATTTATACATATACAATCATACATCGACCATATCATGGACGATATTCCGGACAGTTTTTGTTATTTATTTGTTTTAGAAATGCAAATATTATTTTATTGATATAATCTGAGAGAATAATCAAAAGTAATGAGAGAAAAAAATAGCAATGATAAATGAATCGAGATTATTCATTCTCTTATTCAGAACCAAGTACGTACAAAGAAGCCAACATACAAAATATGAGTTCAGCACAAAAAGGTAAATCTTCTAGCGACATTTTGTTTTTGGATATCATGAATAATTATTGTTAATAGATACAAAGACAGTGCAAGCAGCTGTTATCGCTAATGCTCATATAAGTGGTCAAGAGACACCAGATAGTGATCCACGCAAGAGAGCCGATAGAGAAAATGAAGGTCGACTTTCAGGAGATCAATTTACAATTGCTGAAACTCCTGTTTTTCATATCAATCCAACAGTTGGAACTAAGAAATGAAACATTGTGCCATCGAATGACGAACAATTGATTTTCTATATAAACCAGCGCTTTTATTTGTGTGCATATTCAAACATTTTTTATGTGAAATAAATTCTATCTATTGATCTAATTTCATATTGATTTTTTGTAAATTGAAAATTTTACATATTTTATTCATTGATCAAAAAAATATTATGGATGTGAATGAGTTAGAGTTCATCTTATCATAAGTCATACTCACATCCTATATGCCAATAGATTTTGATGATTTTCTTTGTCTCTCTAAAATATCAGTTTTCACGAAAACTTCATTTGAATGAAAGATCGAGTTTTATTCAGAATAAAGTAGTACTCATAATAGTTTTCTAATATTTAATGAAGTAAATTTGATTTCGTTTTGAAAAAATATGAGTCTCATTTCGATTCGATATTGTTCCATAGTGGTCATTAAAATTTCTTCTCATAACTAACTTGTATACATTTATGTTATAGACAACTTAGGATTCTGACCTTAGTTCACTTTGAAAATAGTGCTCGCGTACTATTCGGTATGCTTAATACAACGCACAAGACTGTGTGAAAGTAAGGACATTATTAAAGTAGCAAGTACTTGTATTTTAATTCTGCTGTGAAAAATTCTCGAAAAACAATAAAATAACAATTTTATGGGTGTGGGTGGGCGTGCAGTCGAATGGAAAAAATCATACTAACATCTATGCCCACCACGTGTCTCATAACAGTCTTAAGGGTCTGAGTATGGATGTGGGCGTTGGTGTGGGTCTTCTCTTAAGCCACATCCACATCCGCATCCTATAATTTATTGAACAACGCCCAAAAAGACCGATCCAAGTGGTCTCTTTTCATTTGAATTTTACAATAAAGCATCATGTCGAGAACATATAAGAAGAAAATCATCAAGATGAACTACCAAAAAAAGCTTATTAGCGCAGTTCATTTGGGGCTGAAATGTGAAGCTCACATAAATTCTTTAGCTTCATTAAACTCATACAAAATACATAATGTGAAAATTCTCGTAGACTATAGTTGTTTTATTTCTGCGTTTCAAACGAATTTTTTTTCTTTCTATGGGGAAGTTGGTAAGGTCTGTAATGAAAAGAAGAGGGTGGCGTGGCGAACCAGAAAATTTCGCCTTAAAATTTACACTCACTATTTTCTTCGAAAATATATGTGAGTTCGACAGAACATTCAATGAAAAATTAAACATGTAGAAAAAAAGATCTTTTTTCTTTACTTTCGAGGTTAAATACATCTTTTCTATCTTAGTTAGTTGACTAAGATGATGCGATAATAGAATTGAATTTGAATTTAAGATCAATATATGAAGAACACGAAAATCATAATCAAAAACTTTATTTACATCAATTACAACCAACAAGTCCTCGGTTCGTTGAAATTCAATTTCAAGAAGTTGTACTTAAACCAAAATTACTAAAAGCATGTATTCATATTCGTTTTGGTCAATGTAAACCTCGAGCTCCATTAACAATTGCTGTTAAAAGTACACCACTACAACTTTTACAGATTGAATTAGATCAACCAATTGTTTGCAATAAACATCTTCCATCACTATTTTTAAAAGAAAATTATTTTTATCCTTTCCGAGATAATCATTGATTGTTGTTTAGAATTACCAACAAAACCAAACCATATATACTGAATATCCCTTCTTTTTTTTAAAATTCAATTAATTTATTTTTATTAAAAGTCCTATAGTTATTAAATGATGTCTACCTTATAAATTCGTACGAATATATATAAATAAAGATACTAACTTTTTAGTTTCCAATCGTAATAATAAAAATAAAAAAATTTTTGGCCCAAACTAATTTTTTGGATTTTTCAAAGGTTATTTTACTACTCTTGAATAAAGAGTTGAGACAAAATTTCTAAGCCCACAATCGAACAGAGCACGAACTGATAATTTTTGACTCGTCGGGAATACTTTCTAGCGGGTCATTTGTAAACAATAGGGTGAGGGTGTGGATGTGGGATGTAAGAGTGGGTGCCTGTTGGCGACTTCTTTTGTCCAACACCAACCACATCCTTGCTGGTTAGACCAGCATTGCATTTTTCAAGAAATTAAAGAACGCCTCGTTCTATACCTTCTCTGTTTATATATTCTAGAAACGTAGCACTATGATTTACACTAGTATCAATAACAAATTTTATATCAAATTAAAGCGTGTCAATGATGGGTTTGTCAGAATATCTGAAATATGTTTTTTTTTCAGCGTTTCATCGTGATAAAGATTATCTTCTGTCCGTGATGGCATTTTTTCCAACTTCGTTGGTAATTATTGATTCAATATGTTCAACCACGTTTAGATCGGCTGAATTTTATATCAGTTGTCGATAGCTTTGGGATGCTTAGCGTTCTAAAGTAGATCTAGTTTGAACTGCTATTGTATAATTAGTTGGCATGTATATTTATTCAATGGAAAAGATAATTAGAAAAAACATGAACAAATAAAAAATAAGAAATACATTCATAATAGACATACTGTTTTTTAGTTTTATAGAATTTTTCTTTAATAGCGAAGAAATTTCTGTATTCTATGATTTCGAGAATCTGCTACATACAAATTTAGTTGGTTGTCAAGTTTAACTGACCAAGGTTGAAAGAGTAGAGTGGAGGTATTACCACTGATTCTTGTAACACCGGCAATAGTTCTGCCTTCTGATTGACCAGCCATGAATAGTTGTATGCGATAATTATCCTTATCAGCAACGTACATATTACCCATTGGATCGAATGTGACGTCTGATGGAAATCTAAGTTCCGTTGAACTGTTACCCAGAGTTCCATTGAGATTACCAGCAAGTATCGTCCAACTACTATCACCCAAAACCCAACGAACAATATTATGAGCGTTATGGTTGGCAATAACAAGACTATTCGACAATGCATCAAAGTACACACGAATAGGACTGTATAATTGTGTATTGTTTCTTCCTGACCCTTTTCCTCCTGCAACGACGATACCCGAGGAAGCACCAGATGCATAGGACATTACACGAGCATTACCATAATCAGGAATGTAAAGTATATCTGAGTTTAAATCACGGTAAATACCGTATGGTTGGGATAATTGATTGGTCATGTTGAAAAAACCATCTAAACAAACAAAAATAAATTTCTAAGTAACAAAGAATAATTTTTTTTCCATAAAAAAATTCTGTTTATGTAAATATAATAGTAATAATCTTTTTACTAAAAATAATGAACAGTTTTGTTCAATTGGAAAACGTAGTTTTATCTGTAGCAGATTAACATAAAGAGACATATTTATCATTAATTTTCGTTATCTTACTTGTTCCATTTCCAACAATTGTTATTCCTGAAGAAACACCATTGGACCAAAATTGAATTCGATGATTGTTCGTATCTGCTACATAAAGTCCACCATTGGAATCGATAAGAACAGATGAAGGAGAATTCAAATGGCTTGCTGATGAGCCTCCTATTCCACTTGTTTGTCCCGCCAATGTCGTGCCAGTCAGATCACCTATTACGTATTTTTGAATACGATGGTTTCCAGAATCAGCAATATAGAGTATATTAGGAGAATCCAATATTGCATCTTTAGGTAGCTTGAGTTGATCACTAGCATTACCTGTCACACCTGATAGGCCGAATAAAGTGATTCCTGTTGTATTCCAACGTAATGTGGGTACAATATCTGCAAGTACAATCAAGGATAATATTATTAATAGAATTCAAGAGAAACAATTGGTTTGTCTTACTGAGTGTTGTTACAGTTTTGGATTTGATTAATATAATCGATAGAATCACAGCCAAGATTATGCTAATTATCAAAGCAATAAGTATAGAAGCAATAATACATCGACGCGAACATCTATAATAAATGTTTAATATTGAATATGATCTATAACAAAGAAAAAACGAATATTTACATTTTCTTTTGATGTTTTTTCGAAATTCGATGATGATCTTCGATCATACCTGTTTCATCTGATCGGATATCTTTTGTATGCTTTAATTAAAGAGATAATATTGTAAAAATAAATAATAATATAATCATTCATCCTACTTTTTGATGGCGCTGATCATTACTTGCTTCATCCTAAAAATTTTGTATTGTATAGAATTAAATGTGTTGTTTTTGAAAGAATTTTTGAAAGACTAACGTCATGGTGAGTCATTTTGAATGACTTCGATAGATGAGTTTGAGAGTTTGATACCATTTCTTGATTGTTTTGTTTTTCTGATTTCTATCAAAAGAAAAATAGAGTGATTGAATAATTGCTACTGTTCTTAGAAGTAATATTTTCATTGAAAAAATATTTGCATTTTAGAAAATCCTGACTAGGATCAGATAGGTATGAAGTGATAACAATTATAACATTGTCACTGATCTTCAAATATATTCTCTACCTGCGATGACGAATGATGATATCGACGAATATGAGTGACACTGATAGAACGTAATGCACTGTTAGAATTTTCGAATATATTTTGAATGACTGATAATTCATGTGAGTCCGGTTCTTGGCGTGGAATATTTCGTACAGTTGAAATCCGGTCCATCTAAAAGAATAGACATAAAAACTAATGCTGTGATTGTGAATTTTACCAAAGATTGGTTACGATGACGATTGATGGTCTTATTCTCTGTTAAATGACCAGTGCTCAATGGTCTAATAGTCACATGAATGACAGCATTAGATCGTTTGTGCCTTTCTATTAAATTATGTAACTAAACAGAATAATTAATAATAGGAAGTATTCAATATTGAAAGACACGAGAAATTACTTTATGCTTGTGTGATCGAGAATGAAACCGTTTTATAACATGTGATTGGTTTAATAGTGTGTGATCCAAAATACTATGATTGACTGACTTTGAATAAGATGATGCAGAATAATAATTATCTTCTTTTCTTGACATATGTACATGATCTATCATTATTGTAGTAAGCTTATTAAAAATGATGAAAAATGATTTTTTTTTGTTTTATACCTGAATACCTAAATTTACATTCAATTTCAATTACACGATGTATGAAACAACTTCACAAAAAAAATGTTATTATTCTTTGTTTTTTGTTCACTTTGGTGTTTTCACAAGGTCATAGATGTTTTTTCTTACGGTTTCAATAATCAATATGTATTACATATAAGTTTCATACATTGAATTCGTCAAAAGAAATTGAATATTACTTCTAGCACTTCTCAAGCAGTCTTTAAAAAGTGTACAATGCATGCAATGAGTGCTTGAAAGTTTGAAATATATATTTCTTCTCGTTCTTTCTGTTCTGATTTCAATCCCTTCCACGCCCATCGAATTTCGAGCCGTTGGAATTCTTTCCTATTGAAAAATCATTTTCGATTCCTCGAATACATTTTGACATTTCAGCACTCATCGAAGCGTCAAGTACTCAGGAAGAAAATACCTATCCAAAGAATACTACCGACTTCCCAGGCATATTTCAATCACTCGAGATCTGCTTTCGAGCACAAAAAACCTCCTTCGAAATACGATTTTGATATGCTCTATACATCTACTCGATGATCTTTTCACAGCTATTTGTATCCGGCATATATTGCAACTTAATTTCATAATTTTCTGAGCAATATCATGTATCTGCTGGTTTAAACTACGATAGAAATCAGTCTATGTTTTTAACTGTGACAGTGTCAATAGGATAGCATGATTTGATGTCTTAAAAAAATTTTAAGTATTGATTTTATACTTCATCATATGAATCAGTTGATTATTACATGTTACAATTATTAAACAAGTTGTCTGTGCAATTCTAAGACTACTAATAGTTACCTATCATCTGTTGACTAGTTCCATACTTGCTATTGGCTCCTCTGCGAAAGTTTGGGTACGATAGACGCAACAACTAGTATGCATTATCGATACAGTATCTTATTCGTTTTCCAATAAGAATGCTAGTTAAAAGAATATTATTCACGGGTCTACGTCGATGAAAAAGATGATGTTGATCTTGTTTGTTAAAGATGCTATTTACTATTCTACCCTGAGAAGTCAAAAAAATTTTTCCTCAAAGATTGAAAACAAAAATTTGAAACATGTGTGTTTTCGATGAAAATTTTGTGTATATATGGACCAGTTAGTTTCTTTATTAAATAATCAAAACCTAAACTGAAAAAGTTCAAAAAAAATGAAAAAGAAGATTGAAAAACGTATAGAAACTAGTGGTTTTAGTGAGATAATACCGTCTATTTCAGCCATTTATGACTTAAAAGTATTTTAGTTTCATCCAGATGCTTTCGGTTATCAAAGTTGACAAAAATCTAAACAAATAAGTTAAACTATTAGCCAAGCTTTTGATAGCACGATCATTGCATGCACTTGACATATTTGGACTAATGAGTGTCATTGATTGACTATCGGAACTTAGTGTCCATATAACAATACCAAAGGACTACGGTTGATTAACACATTCGACCCGATTCAGTTTTCGCAAAATTTTTTTCAGATTGTTCATTTTCGTGAACAATCATCTTCTAATAAATGCACTAAATGACCTTTTGGCTATATTCTACTGGTTATTTGTCGTTCTCTTGCTTATACCACTACACAGTGAGTCATTTTTTACTGACCAAATGAATAATCGCTCAAGTCAGTTTTTCGTTCTTTTCTATATTATATGGATCATGTCTGAGAAAAAGAAGGAAATTTCCAGTATTTTCTCCCCTATTCTGTTCTCTATATCGTTTTGCATATAAATACAACCGAATTTTTGGAGCATTTCACATGTCGTTTGAAGAAATCGATACTGAAGATAGTGCTAGCTCACTCAGTGAAGTGAGTTCACTGGATGATAAATTTGATACAATGCACCTTGATTTTGACAGTTCTGAAGAAGTTACTGATTATGACGATGACGATGATGATATGGATTTACATACTTGGAATGAAATAGAACCAGAATCTGATGCAGAATTCTTGGAAGATCATGGACTTATTGAAGATGTAACTTCTATTTCAGAAGATAACACAATCAATCCTATCGACTGCTATCGGCATTTCATTACGGACGAAATTATTGACCTTATAGTTCGTGAAACTAATCGATACGCGCAGCAATACTTGTAAAACCATGACATCAGTAGAAGATCAATCTTTCAACAATGGAAACCAACCAATAATACAGAGATACTCAAGTTCTTTGGAATAGTCATTGAAATGGGATTAGTACAAATGCCGAAGCTGAAGTATTATTGGAGCTCTGGTCAATTATATGGTTCACAGATCATTCGAATACTATGTCAAGAGAGAGATTTGAATTACTCCTCAAATTTTGGCACTTTTCGAATAACAATAACAATAATTCGAACCAAGATAGACTGTTCAAGTTGAAGCCACTCTTAGATTTACTAAAAGAAAGATTTTCATCAGTATATATGCCTGGCTCAATTATCAGTATTGACGAAAGTATGATACCATGGCGAGGCAGACTTTTATTCAAACAATACATACTTAGAAAAGCGCACAAGTACGGCGTAAAGATGTATAAATTAGCGGCGATCAATGGATATATTTGGAATTATGTAATTTATACTGGTGAGCAAGATTTGACGGCAGGTATTGGACATGCTCAAACAATAGTAATGAAACTATTAGATGGTCTTGATGGATGTTATTGAACCGTAGTAGCTGACAATTTCTTTACTAGTATTTCTCTTGCGAAATATTTGTTGGAACATGATCGTATCTCATTGGAACATTACGAAGTAATCGTGTTGGATCAGGAAGTAAAGTTCTTGAAGAAAATCTTAGTCGTGGAGAAGTTTATGGACTTCAGAATAAAGATGGAATTAAATTAATCAGGTGGAAAGACAAAAACGATGTCTTGATGGTATCTACAAGACCGTCACATTCAGCAAGTGTAGTAGACAGTGGAAAAACAAATTTTCAAAATGAGTGGATCATGAAGCCCCAAGTTGTATTAGATTACAATGAAGGCAGACAAGGCACTGATTTATCTGATCAACTATCAACATATTACACATGTCTCAGAAAATCAATAAAATGGTACTGCAAGGTGGCATTTGAATTGGTTTTCAGGACGGCACTAGTAAACAGCTATTTGATATATAAGGAAAACTACACCGAAAGCAAAGTGATCATTCTGCAGTTTCGTGAAAGTCTTGTCCGGTCTTTACTGCTTGGCACGCCAAACGAGAAGCTAAAACCTGATCCAAGACAACAATCAGCAAGTCATTCGAAGCGCAAACTCGCTGATCACAAGCTCGAAGAAAAAGAAGGATCTACGCGCAATGTCGGCAGACGGTGCACTGGCTGCTATGCGAAGGGACGAGCCCAACAGTCAAGAGAAGCCAGCCGTGCGGCAGCAAAGAAAGTAACAACTTTCTGTTATGACTGTAATAATTTTTTTTGTCTTGAGTGTTTTAATGATAAGCATGATGCTATGGAGTAAAGAACTCAAACAAAGTACTAAAGGCAGCACAGTTGACTCCTTATATTTGGCCTCCTACTTAAGAAAAAAGCAAAAGAAAATGCTTTTCTATACAGTTTCTCGTTAAACTATAGCGTAGCCCACCGGTGGGCTACATCGGGTCGAATGTGTTAATAGGCTCGTGCAGTACACAAAAATTCTTGTGCAGACGTCAAAATTTTTTCCCGCTCTCGGCGGCAAATAGTAACATGTCTTATTGAAACGGACGTAGAAACTGTTTTTGAGAAAACCTTGAGTTTTGTATGGTTAAATGTTGAATTTTGGATCAGCCATAACTTAAAGTGGCATTCTTTCGTTAAAAGTGATGAAGTACTGCATGGGAAACCTGAATCATATCAGCTAGTAGCTGCCAAAGATTTTCATCACTTTCAGCGACTAAGCTTACGTAGCTAATCATTGGTGGTATGAGAACAACTTTCCTCGATTACTGTTTCTGCTCTCGGAAAAAATTGTTGTTCTTGTTCTTACATTCTCATTCTCGGAAAAAAATTGTTGTTCTTGTTCTTACATTCTCATTCTCGGAAAAAAATTGTTGTTCTTGTTCTTATTCTCGGAGAAAAATTGTTGTTCTTGTTCTTACATTCTCATTCTCGGAAAAAAATTGTTGTTCTTGTTCTTACATTCTCATTCTTGGAAAAAAATTGTTGTTCTTGTTCTTACATTCTCATTCTCGGAAAATATTTATTCTCACCTCCGTAAGCGGAAGTGTAAACCAATCTATAGATCTGCGGCATGCAAGTTTGATTTTATTCTTTTCTTTCAGCGGCGGCTGAAAATGCGCAACATTTTTTGCTTGTCGGCAGAGGCGAGTGGATTTGTTGGGCGATTTCTTTAAGCTTTTCTTATTTCCGAGAACTTATCGGATGAAAAAAGAGAGAACAGTGGTAGAGAACACACTGATAAAAAAATAGATAGAAACCGTCGAAAAGTGATCTCAAACATCGAAAAACCCTCAAAACTGTTAATGTTTTTGTCCCCCTGACAGCGGCGGCTCAGCTCGTCGATTTATGTCTCTAACCGTAAGGCTTCAGAAATTCATATTTCTGCCTTTATTTTTAGATTTTAGGATGTTAGCTTTTCGTATGTTATCCTAAATCTCCCGCACACGTTCTATTCGTAAGCGGGAAGATAACTACAGAAAAGTGTCTGGTCTGTATATAGTTCTGAGATATCACACGTAAAAGGAAAACTGCCTACCTGAAAAATATATCCAGCAATAAGGAAAATGATAGTTGAGATGTAGGTAGTTTAGAGTTTATTGGTGATAAGGAAAAAGACAAGATCATAGAAATAGGAGTAATAATAAAAGAGAGGAAAAATAAGGTTTATAATAGGTGAGGGGACGAGAGAGAAAAGAGATGTTGTTCAGAAGGATGAATGATTACAACAAGATAATCAACTGACCAGTAATGATAACTAATGAAAGCATATATATAGGAGAGAGAGAGAAAAAAAATAAACGACAGGAAGACAAATTATATATGGAAGGAAGGACAA
>CAJNOL010004770.1:0-13955 GCA_905250125.1 Rotaria sordida
TATTCGTTTGCGTAAATTCATTGTCAAATAGTCTCTACTGTTCCGTTCAATACTGGCTCTCAGTATCAGCAGTTTCTTGTTTCATTTGACATTCTTTAGTAGTACACAATGAATTGGCCATCCGTTCATACGTTTTAAGGGAGTCAGAATACAGGAGGCTACTGTAGAAGCTCGCATTACTAGTTTCGCATAGTTTATCAGACTCCTCTTCACTCAGATAAGACTGCAGTTAGTATTTCAAAGAAAACCTTTTATAAAAAGAATTTTTGAATTTGGATCTTATTTTAGTGATGGTGATTCGTGTAACGAAAAAACTGAGAAGAGAAGATCAGCTGCAGGAGAAGAACTTGAGAATGATGCGTCTACGTTAAGGACATATCTTCTTTCCAGACTATCTTGATAGCAGCTCATTAGAGAGAGTTGAAACTTTCAGTGTAGATGCACTTTGATGAGAAACTCATACGTTGTTCCAAGTGGAAAACTCCTGTAAGTCGCCTTCATAGTGGAAAAAGCTAAACAATGCAAAAAAAAAAAGAAGCTCACTTTGTCCCTCGTAAAGTAGAAAAACTCATGCGATTAAGAGACATTGTAAAAAAACATGGATATATTGAACAATCTATATCTGTTAAAGATTATGTTTAAAAACATTGAAATTTTGTAAAGTAGCCGAAATGCAAAATTTCAGTAAAATATTTTTTTTCGCTCATTTATATATGGTTTGATAGAGGTTGAAAAGCTGATAACGAATATATATTTTTTGTTTCGATTCGATCACTGTTTGCCTGAGAAAAATGGTAAAAAAGTCGAATGACTACAAATATCATATATGCACCTATATCGTGCTTCTTTTATAGAAATTCTTAAATTTAAAAGATATTTATTTTGTTAAACTTTTTCAAAATATTATATTCTGAATCAATGTGAAAAACTAAGTAAGAAAATATTATTCGATTAGATTTAAAGCTAAAAAAAGTTTAAAAAATCCTGTTCAATATAGATATGTCAACATGCTCAAAAGTACGTATTAGTGACTAATCTTGTAAACCTATCTAGTTTTTTTGTAACAAGAGATAGAAGCAAGTATCTTATCTCATTAAAATCGTCAGATCATGACGTACAAAAGTATCCATTTTATTTTTTTAGATTTTGTTTTATTATTGAGGAAATTGAGCTTTTTCCTCATTTGATGGCAAAATCAGATAAAAGCACGAAAAATGTGCTTGTATTTAGCGGTTTTCATTATCATGGTTCAGCGAAAAGCGAAATAGATAACATATTCGGAATCAGCATAAAAAAGTACATAGAATTATATATATTTTAAGAAATTTTTTTCCGACCAAAAATTGATCCCTGGGGGACTACAGGTAAATTTTTGGTCGAAAAAAATACTTAAAACGTATATGATTCTATGTAACTTTCAATACTGATTTCGAATATGTTATCTATTTCGCTTTTTCGCTGAATCATGAAAATAAAAACCGCTAAATACAAGCACATTTTTCATGCTTTTATCCGATTTTGCCACCAAATGAGGAAAAAACCTCAATTTCCTCAATAATAAAACAAAATCTAAAAGAATAAAACGGATACTGTTGTGCCTCATGATCTGACGATTTTAATGAGATAAGACACTTGCTTCTATCTCTTGTTACAACAAAGTAGATAGGTTTACAAGATTAGTCACAAATACGTACTTTTGAGCATGTTAAGGTATCTATATTGAACAGGACTTTTTAAACTTTTTTTAGCTTTAAATCTAATCGGATAATATTTTCTTACTCAGTTTTTCACATTGATTCAGAATATAATATTTTGAAAAAGTTTAACAAAATAAATATCCTTTAAATTTAAGAATTTCTATAAAAGAAGCACGATATAGGTGCATATATGACATTTATAGTCATTCGACTTTTTTACCATTTTTCTCAGGCAAACAGTGATCGAATTGAAACAAAAAATATATATTCATGATCAGCTTTTCAACCTCTATCAAACCATATATAAATGAGCGAAAAAAAATATTTTACTAAAATTTTGCATTTCGGCTGCTTTACAAAATTTCAATAAATATGAACCTTGGGACTATATTTATTTTCCTTAAAATCATATACATCGATAAAGTCTGACCAACACTAGTTTTTGATCGTAAAGATTTTTTTTGGCATATTTGATTTAAAAGCGAATAGCGCTCTACAAAAGTATGAAATTTCGACCATATGGTATAAAACCGTATCTTTTGTGCCTGCTTGACCCTGCATAATCTAAGAAAGGAGTTATCAACCAATATGACCAACATGTCATTTTGAAGAGCATGAAAAACTGCGTCGATCTACACTAAGAGCACTGTGAGAGTTCATAAAAAAAAAAAAAAAGTAAAATTTATTATTTTGGAGAATGTTGATATGTTTCGCAATTGGTATAAATTTGAAAATTGAAACAATAGAAAGTTTAGTTACTGAATAGATTGAAGAACAAGTAAATCTCTAGCGAAGTGGTGAGAATTGGGCATCACTAGAAAACGATCTATTTCTCATTTTCATTTGAATTTGAATGATAAAAGCGTTTGCAATCGATCTTGATCGATGTTTTTCTTCGATCCATAGAATATACAGAACAATGTGATTATTATTCTTGATCCTTGCATCTTTTTTGATATCATTGAAAATATTCAAAATTCAACTATCATTCTCGATTTTATTTTGAACAAAGAAATACGTACAATCTCAAATATATACAAAGTGTAAATATACAGAACGGGATCCATTGTAAAACAAGAACAAGATTGATGGTGTCCATTGATTTATTATACTCGATAATTTGAAAGAGAAAAAAAAGTGAAGATTTCTTTTTATTTGATATTTTTATCAGTTATTGAATTTCACTTGTGAAGAAAATAAAAGTGATGGCTTCTCTACTTTTGATGATGACTGAGAAATGAAAACTCGAACGATCGTTATATTTGTTGTTTATTCAGACAAATCTTTTTAGTTAACTGACTTTTCAAAAAATGAAAATTTCATCTAATTGCTTTTTTTGTGAAAGAAAATCGAATATCTTTGGAAATTTGATGAAAAATAAAAATCATCCAAATATTCTTGGTAGATGTTAAATGATAGTTAACTATGTTAATTAGAAGTGATTTAGCTAACATGGATTTATCCTTAATATTAAAACATGACTTTGGAAGAAGTTTTCTCTTAGTCGATATCAAATATTTCTTTCCTTTCAGAATTTGAACTAATTCAGCCAATCGAGTTTTGCATAGACAGTTTGTAGATGCGACATAATTCAGGTTAATCAGCAGACATGACAGTCATATTTATTTTCATGGTACTATTTATTACAAATACATGTTTTTATTTGTTTTTATAGTGAATATCATTCTTCAGAATTTTTCATAAAAAACGTGAGGTGTCAATTTGTCTAGTTAAATACATTAAAAAATATTCATTATGATTGTCAATTCGAAAATATTAGTGATAACTCTAAAGAATAACACTTGATTGATATATCTTTGAATCTATTAAAAACTCCAATATAGATTTAGCAATATTTTAGCAAGAGAGATCATAGAAACTAAAGTAGATATTGCACTATTCACATATTAGATTTTAATAATGAAATCGAAAGCAATTCGATAAAGCGAAAAATATTGATGAAATAATTAATTGAAAATGAAACCTTAAGCGAATAAAGGCAGGAGAACTTTTTCAAATAACATAGTGATAAAATCTAAATAAATAGAATGATTATGTCATATGAGAAGTTTAGAAACATTCATTTTATAAAAAGATTAATGAAAAATATTTTGAGACTAAACATAGATTTCTTCAATGAAAATTAGTAAAGTAGAGCATGAGATACAAATAGTTAAATATTTTTCTACTGCACTCATTATAAATGTTGTTCAAATATTGAATGAACTTTACATAGAATTCATCAAGATGATTTTTATTCTATTGATGAATAAAAGAAAAGATGTGCTATTGTCAAATCAATATTTCTTTCGATCTAAATTATCCATATCGATGGATTATCGATATCAATAATTAGAAAGAATAGTTTTAAATAAAATCTATTTGAAAATAATAATTTAATAGGTAGATATTACAAAATATCTACTGAAATAATTCTACTAGAGAAACCATCGATCGACTGATGAAAATTTTTTCTATATACTGACATATCTTTTCAAATCTCTAACGAGACGGGAAAACTATAATCTTATGCAGTATCAAAATGTGAATGTATTAGTGTGATCATCAATTATGATCAAAGTGATTTTAACATCATTTTTTACAAATTAATTAATGGAATTGTCAATTTTGATTTTTCATTGAACAGCTATAAAGATGGTACTACTCTTATTGAATCTGACTCGTTTCAAATATTTCAAGATAGAAATAAAAGAATACTTAACAAATTTCGATTTATTCTATCTTTTATTTTAAACATGATAATTTAATTGATTGAGACTCAAAGTTTCAGAGAGATTTTTTATCTCACAAGTTTTAGATCTTCTCTATATGCATTTCTTTTTTTCGTTTCTACTGTGATTGATCATAAGTCTTACGAACAGGTAAATAATAAACATTGATTGAAAAAGTGATGCATCATAACACGGAACTATTTTTTAAAACTTATAAAGAATAATTCTCTTCAAACAACAAATTCGATAAATTGTTAGATGGGATAACTATCTTGAAGAAGTAATCATGAAAAATCACTTTCTCATTCTATTTTAATTTTTGTTTTACTTTTCTAAACTACAGATAAATATTTTCGGCAAGCGTATTTATTATTATCTTTGTTGTGATTGAAGTTGATTGATAATATTTAGATTTTCGGTGAGTGGTCGATAAAAGAATTCTGAGGCACTATATTAGAGACAGTCATCTATTTGTCTTTTCTACGATTCTCAAAGGATTCGATAGGAAACTTCAGAATATCCTAAAAATTCTTGACAGTTCTCTTCTGAATATTTGTTTTTAAATAGATCTATAACTTCCTATGTAAGTGCTTGTTTCAATGTTATTTATATATTGTATATTTCGATGGAAATATCAATCAAACATAAGTTTGAACGTTTTATTTTGTATAAAATTGAAAGATATTCTTAAATATAATTTGATTCAATGAAGAAAGATGATTTGTTAAGAATGATAATACACGATTGAGTTTATCATAGATTTAACTGACACTGTGATGTGTCCTCCAAGAAGAAAAAAGACAAGATCTTAATTACAAATTGAATGTGTCGAATATAAAAGACGACTAAGATTTCATTCAATAATCATTCTTGTTTCATATGAGTTGTATAATCCATTTTATATAACAAAATTATCTCAATGAAATTCTTTGTAATTTTATCTAGATATTTTGATTTTCTTATTTTGAGACATCAAATTAATGAAATCAAATTCATTATTCTTCACGCTATCAATTAACAAAATATTTTTTCAATTTGAATTTTGTATCTGAAATGGTGAAATATATTATATTGTTGACTACATTTTCATTAGAATTTTCATTAAAAATGATAAAGAAAGTATTTCTTTTGAAAAATTAATAAACATTCAATGCATTGACCTTTATTATTCTTCTTTTGTATCAAAGAATAAAGAAATCCTTCGAAACAAAAACAAAAAGTTGATCTATGAAAGTCGCTGTAAGAACTGGGATAATATTGCAGTATGTAGAATCAAAATGGAGGAAATTTCAAAATAACTATTTTAGTTATTTCCCAATTATTGACTGAATAATAATTATAGAGAAAAAAAATAAATTCATTAATGAAACATGAGCTTTATCATCAATTTTTTTGTTTTTGTAAATGACTTTCATTACAATACAACGACAACTACACAATTGATAAATGAAGTGGCAGCTCATTTTCATTTTTTTCGAATTCTCTCCTTATCCTTAGAATTACGGATAATAAATATAAATTGTCGAATTCTATCATAGTTTTAGAACATAAACGACAGAGTAAAACAACTAAAGACATGTCCATGTGATAGGAGAACGTCGACATTTTCATCAATCAAAGAATGTATTAACAATTGATTTTGATCGAAAAGTGATTAGAACAATAAGAATTTGATATTAGATTGATATTTGATGAGTTTGAGTTTCGAGAAATATTCGATTATGCGAGAAAAATGAAACAATTTTCAACAAACACTTAGAACATGACCAAGCAAGTATTAACTTTCAACAATTGATTTCTGATTGAACAAAAAAAAAAATTCAAGTGATAACTTGAGATGTTCATTTGTTTCCATTGACACATTTCAAAATCGATGACATTATTTTGTGATGCACAACGAAATTTTCTAAATCTGATATTTATTCAAGTAAAATAACCAAATGAAAGTAATTACTATTTTTCAATGTGAACATCCATCATAATAATTTACTTCAGTATGATTGATAAGAAATGATGTTGCCGATATGTCGCAACCGTCTGCAATAAGATTAATGCATAGTAGAGATTTTTTTCGAATATTTAAAAAAAATGAAGTAATTCAGTTATAACGACGATCATTATTTGCAAGAATCTCCATTTTATCTTTTTGTGATTTTGATGAGTCAATAGATATCATTTTAACAATTAACTTTTCTCGATTAAATCTAATAGAAGATAGAAGTTTATTTATCACAAATGTAGGAATCCAAATAGATCGAGAAATATATTTTACTATAGCATCATCAAAATTGATTAAGTCTATGATAAAAGAATTTCATTTAGCATCTACTAGTTTTCTATCAACTGGATAATCAACAATATCATTAATAATACTTTCATCATTTTCTAACTTAACCCTTAAGAGGCGAATGTCCCTTCCAAGGAACATTTATATAATTCTAATCAAAGTCTTATAAAAGCGTTGTAGACAAAAATCAATATTTTTCTAGATTAATATGACCTTCGAGAGCATACCTAGACCAAAATGTAGTATTCAGGTGGGTGTCAGGCGTAGCAAAACACCTTTTAGGACTGATGACTTTTTTCAATAACATCTTTCTTTCTTAAAGTTGTATCTATTCGAAAATACGACATACAGTATAGTTTATTTTACATTATACTCTTAAGGATATCATCAACCTATTCAATGTCAGCGTTCTAGAATATTTTAACCGATCTATTGACAGATTATGCTGTGATCAATAAAACGTTCCTTGGGTGAGGCATTCACCCTCATAGAAGAATAAAAACAATGGATTTCTAACATGAAACTTGGCTCATACATAGCCCTAGTAGTGTTTAGAAAGTTTCAAAATTTTCAGGAACAACGGCTGTTTCGTTCGCGAGATACAGAATGTTCAAGTTTTTAGCAATTTTTAGCAAAATTTGCCCGATTTTTGGATTTCGAATATCTCAGGAAGAAAGCATCCGTTCTAAGTGAAAATTTCTGAGCATATTAAGTATTATCAATACTATCTAAAGGCAAATTTTTTCTGATTTTTACAGGGATGGATATTCCTGCCTAAGGAGGAGGTTGCGTAAGTCCAGAATAAGAAGACGGTAATTATTTTTAACTATAGTACGAGTATACTGAGGGTACATAATCTCTCTTTTTCTAATTAGATTCTCATTTTTACAAGCAGAAGCCACTTCGGCTTTTAAGGGTTAATTAAATGATTGTGTTCAATATGAAGAATATAATTTATTCTTGATGGATTTATAATAAACTTGTTTTTACTGATATATGTTGGAGATCATGTACAATACATAGAATTAAATAAAATTTTATAACAAGATAGACATGAAATTGAAGGTTTTCAAAAAATAGTTCCTTAATAAAAATTTCATATAAGAGAACGTGCGTGACGCAAAATTAGATGGAGCATTTGAAACATGCAGAAGTTTTAAAAGTTTGAAAATATTCGATATAGATATATTAGTTAATCAATGAGGTGATTTCAAAATTGACAGAGCAAGTCCAATTTCTATAGACGTAAATTGAAGATCAGTACGACCTTTAGAATTGATAATTCTTTCTTCATCATCACTATCCATTAATGATTTTTCTTTGTTTATATCTTCTTCGACAAATTCTTCGGTCGCATGAATTTCTTTTGAGTTTGATAAGATAAATAATGATTGATTTTCTTCTGATTAAACTGTCTTATAGGTTTTAATTTTTGTACTAGACTTAGACCCTATAACATTGATTTGTACATCAGATCTATTTATTCATTCTGAGGACAAAGATAAACTAATATTATCAATATGTTCACTATTATCCTCTTGTACTTCTTCTATAGATCCAAAAGATCTTAATGCAGAGACTGTTGCAAATCATTGATAAATAAGAGAACTATTAAAATAAAAAATCAATGATGCTAATTCTTCTCCAGGTCTAAAATAATAGGTATTTTAGCTTTATATTTGAAACAACTATTTTCTAAGTTATTTGTCTTAAAATAGGAGATAAACCTCGATGATCTCGTCACTGCGAAGAGCGATGAATTGCTTCGACATTCCTATGTGAATGAAATATAATATCTGAGTATATAAAAATATGATCACCAAAAATTTAATGTCTTACAGTAGTTAATAATTTTATTTTTAATCCAAAGATGCCTCAGATGATTCAGTTTATAGAGCTTGACAAGCTGATTCTAGTGGTATAAATCATTTTTCCTGATGGAGGTTAAAACTAGAGAAACAAGATTACTGAAATCACATTCCAACGGGTTCACTGGTAGGACTATCTCCACAATAGTATGTAAAACCAAACCGATATTTCCAGAGCAGATAGAACTCATCGATAGCTGCAAAATGGTAAAAAATTATGCGGAAAAATATATTGCCTTGGGAATTTCTTGGCTAAAACACTGTTAAAATTCTATGAAAATTTCATTTCAAGGACAGTACTGATAGGATGATCTACACTGTCAGAGTGTCCTGATAATGACTTTTCCAGAGCTTTTTGTACCATACTACAGTCCAGAGCGAGCTTCGTCTACCCTGAAAATATCACTCTGATTTGATGAACTATAGTGGAGATTATCTTATCAGTACTGCCGTTGAAATCAAACTTTCATATACTTTAGTAGTTTCCGGTCCAAAGTCTTCCCAGAACAGCAGATTTTCTTACATCACTTTTTCCCATTTTTCATCTATCGACGAGCTCCATCTGCCCTGGAAATATCGGTTTGGTTCTATGTACTACGATGTAGATAGCCCTATCAGTACTGTTCTCGAGATAGAGTTTCAGCAGTATTGTAATCCGAAAAGCCCAAGACAGTTTATTTTTTCACATAATTTTTTACCATTTTGTAGCTCTCGACGAGTTGTATCTGTCCTAAAAATTTCGCTGCGGTTCTATGTACCATGATGAAGACCACCCAATCAGTATTGCTCTCAGAGTGTGATTTCAATAGCGTTATTTTTCTAGTTTTAAGCTCCATCGGAAAAAAGGATTTATGCTACTAGAATCATCTCGTTGAGCTCTACTGACTGGGATATTTCTCATTTGAAATGGTGATTTACACTGGAGGACCTTCCCTCGTAAGCGGAATAACTAGATATAACAACGACTATGCTTAATTATTAATAAAATAAGAAGAGAAAACAGCATAGAAAAATGATCGGCTGAGCCGTCGAGACACAAATAAAAATATTAATTTTTAAGAATTTTCAACGTGTTAAATCAGTTGCTGGAGATATTACCGTCTGGTTTCTTGTCAATAAGTTCTCTACCATCATTTTCTTTCTTTTGCATTGAAAAATTTGAGCCACTGCCGATTCATAATGTATCGTCTTACACTTCTATTCGTATGACATATAATTCTTCTAGTAATCGTTCTAAATATCTTAGTTTTTTATTTATTGACTAATTATCAAAAAAACAAAAAAATGGAAAAATTTTCAATTTTAACTATTGTATATTGACAACAAAGAATTATTTGTAAAATATAGAAAAAAAAAATTTGTTTTACATAAATGTTTCTAAACCAGCCGATGAACGAGCAAGTATATCAACATCTGTTGCTTGATCAATAATACAATCAATTTATTCATCGACAGTTAATTTATGATAACGATTTGAATTATATTTTAATAAAATTTGTGCACGTTTACTATCTATTTTATCACCACGAACAACTTTTTCCATTTGATGACGTGCTTCTTTTAAATTTGATGAACGAAGAAAACTATTTCATTTCAAATCAGATCTTAAACAAAAAAAAAACAAAATTCATAAAAAATGATATTACTCATTTATTCATACCCAATTATAAGAGTTGGATTAATTCCATTAAGTTTAAATCGTGTACTTTTAATTCGATCTTTTGCATAGGTATCATCCGAACGAAGTATATTTATTTCTAGAAAAAAAGAAAAAATTCGTTATTTTTTATTTCATTTCCATCCCATTCTGTGCAACTTGTTTACTTGTTTTAAGTGCATGTTCCTATAATTAAAATTAGTTTTGTGTGTGTTTTGTTTTTATAATATAAACAAAAAACTTGCCATCCATTCCATTAATGGTTCTTTAATAAATACATCCATTGTACTAACTAATAAATCCGAATTTTGACATAATGCATTCATTGTTGCACGAAATAAACCAGCTCTACCAATATGTGACATTAATTGTGTAAGTTGTCGTGTTAAATGAATTGGTATTAATTCTGGTACGGGTAAATGCTAAAAGAATAAATACAAAAAAAAAAAAGAAGAATTTTGTTTTTCTATATTTAATAATATAATTTCATATTTAGAATCGTAGCTGCATTAAATGCTGAACCAAAATCAATACCAATTATTTGATCAGATGATGTATCAATAATAAAACTAAATAGTTTTATGAAATATAAGTATTACATGGATTTCAGACTAGACTCAACGTTTATTTCATTAGTATCCGTAAAAAATCTTATCCATTTAAATAGTTGGTTTGAAGAGTATGGATTTTCATTAAAACATCGTACTCAGCAAAATAGCGTAGTCCGAAAACATAGATACTCATACTAGCTCAACCTTGATATGGTATAGTGTCATCTAAATCCCTACTGCTAAATAGAATCCTGAAGTGTGATTTGATTTAATGAGGAAATGTTTTCAACTTCTAAAGTGCTTTCTCATTCAAAGTTAATTGACTATAAATTATTAATCATGGATTTGAAATAAAAGAAGTTATTATTTTCTAGACAATTTGACAGGCTCTATAATCTGAACAGATTAAAAGAGACTTTTGGCAAAAAGTTTGTTCGTCTTGAAAAGTAACTTATAAAGGTCTAAGGGAATTTCTCATAGTTCTATTCGAAATCACCATAGTCAATAACTTGAAATCCACTAGCTTTCGATGATAAAGCAAGTGATCAGTTGAAAATGTTCCTTCGTAAGAACATGTTTTTAATGAATATGCATACTGTGTTAAGCACTACAGGGTGTACCAACTATTCATAGGAATAACGCCTTTTATGGAAATTAATAAGATAAACTTGGGTTTAGTCCCTCGAATATTTAACATACTTCGATTGATGTCGATCACCAATACCAAGTATATATTGAGTTGTACATAAAACAGCATAACTTGTTATAAATTGTCGACGTTATGTATAAAAAGCCTGATGATAATTAGCTATTTTAAAATAAGCACGTCGAAGTAAATCATCAGGTATAACTGATTGTATATGATTAAATTCTTCTTGAAGTTGAGCTTTTGTTAAACTAAGAAATAATTGAGCATACATTACTGTATTATTAGCTGTTTTAGCTGTTGGTTTAGCGTTTTTTATATGTATTTGTTACATAATCTTGATAAAGTTTTATTGGATGTTGACCTTGATTTGTTATTATATAAAGTTGATTATCATTATATCATTCTTGAATAAGATATTTTAATGGAGGTGTATTATCAAGGCATTCGATCATACCCAATTTTGATGACACTGGAATAACTAAAATAATTATATTTAGAAATTTTTCTCTTGATTGGAATTTATAATTCTATGTAATTCATTCATCGGATTTGCCATTTTGTATCTCATAATTAGACATAATATTATAAAAAATCGTTTTATTTGATAAAGATAATCAGTCTTATGGTATCATCTCGATTTGTTCTATTACAAAATTTCAAAATTGGTTACAAAAAGAAAAATTCTACACGCTTTTTAAAAAAATTTTTGTTTAAGTATTAAAAAGATCGTTCTTTTTTTTCGACATGATGGTAAAACATCATAAATACAGATTTCTATTCAGAAATTTTCATCTCAATAGAATCACGCAGATTAGATTATTCGAAACCACTAACGAGATGAAAGCATCGGAATTTGACGAAAATGTGATCATAATCTCTGAATATAAACCTGTATTTATGGTGTTTTGTTGTCATATTGGAAAAACAATTCTCTTAACAATCAAAGAAAATTTTAAAAAAAAAGGCATAAATAGATTTTGTACAAACTATATGAGGAGTAAAACTAGAAGTGAGTAAGTCCGAGTAGAACCCCTCGCAATAGAAGATCCTTGCCCTTCTATTATGGATAAGACTTGAAAAGTATTGACTGTTCGAACTACGAGTACGTGTCTCTGAGTACAATGAAAAATCGAGTCTAATGAAAGTTAATGTTTTTTGGTGTATTCCACTTTTTCTGATTGTTTTTTTTTTGAATCTATTATTCCTACATGTCGCTACACTTGAGAAGAAAAAAGAAATTCTTTGATCAAAGACTTAACAACTAATTACCTTTATAAGTTCGTAGAGCAATATAAGCTGAATTTGATTGATTAGAATTTGGATAATTATCATAAAGATCATTGATAATTGAAAATAAAGGTTGAATACGTTGATCTTGTCGTATATCTTCTCCAGCTTTAACTAAAAATCTATAATCATTTTCATAATGTCCACGTATTGTTATACGTTTTGGTAAACGTAATCAATCAAGTACCAAAAGTTTTTCATCAAAACCAACAATTTGAATATGATGTTGAATTAATGGTTTTTGTTTTTTAGTTGTATATTGTCCAGGTATTTCTAATTGACGTATAGATGATTTATCTAATAGAAGATTTTGTTGTCGAAATGTTGATGAAAAGCATGTTGAATAATGATTTATATTTGTTTTATCTTGTATAATATTTATTAATTTTAATGATATATTACCTAATATTAAACGTGTATCACCTAATGATATTGTTGATAATAATTCACCATTTTTACCAAATAAATCATTAAATTATTTTTCAACAACATTTTAAAATAATATTCTTATTTATGTTATTTTAGGTTTTAATAATGTATTATAATCTATATCATTATTATCTTGTGTATTTTATAATATTAATTCTTCATAATTTGTTTCATCAAGATTAATTATATGAGAAAAAAGTATTTGTTTAAATTTAATTAAATGTTCTTGAAGTTTATTAATATCTTGTGTATTTTAATGAGATGTTAATAAATGAAATAATTCTTTTCACCATCTATCAAATTATTGTTGAGGATTTAATTGTTGTTGAATTAATTCAAGATTTTGTTTTAATATTGGATCTTGAATTGAATATTGTAATGTTTCATAACTTTATTTAAATGGATAAACTATTCATTCTGGATAAAGTTTAACAATTTCTTCAATTACTGGGTATAATTTAAGGCTTTAAAAAAAACATGAAGATTTAAATGTTAAAATTTAATTAAAATATTCTATTTTGAATTCCACTAATTATTAAAAGTTATAATAATGATCATTTTTATAGTTGTAAAAATTTAAATTGAAAATATTCTTAAAATTTGAGGCGAAGAGAATATTCCTTTGTAGAGATATTACTCTATCACCGAAACTATTATAACTCGTCTTCGAAAAAAGCTTTAAATTGTAAAGGATGATTTTGTTTTTTGGAAAGTAATCTTTGAATAAAATGATAATTAACTTACGCAATAGGTTTATCTAAATATGCAGTTATTTTATATAAACAATAAAAAAACATC
>CAJNOL010004771.1:1671-13954 GCA_905250125.1 Rotaria sordida
TTGATGAATCTGGTTGTTCTACTCATCGAAATCAAATCAATAGGTGAACAGAACTATTTTCAGAAATGTTCATTTTTGATTTGATGTTGAATCACCTCATGAATCTCGTTGTTCTCATCATCAAAATCAAATCAATAGATGAACAGAACTATCCTCAGAAATATTCATTTTTGATGTAATGTTGAATCGTCTGATGGATCGGGTTGTTCTACTCTTCGAAATCAAATCAATAGGTGAACAGAACTATCCTCAGAAATGTTCATTTTTGATGTAATGTTGAATCCTCTGATAAATCTCATTGTTCTACTCATCGAAATCAAATCAATAGGTGAACAGAACTATTATGAGAAATGTTCATTTTTGATGTGATGTTGAATCATCTGAAGAATCTCATTGTTCTCATCATCGAAATCAAATCAACAGGTGAACGGAACTATCGTCAGAAATGGTCATTTTTGATGTGATGTTGAATCATCTGAAGAGTCTCATTCTTCTAGTCATCGAAATCAAATCAATTGGTGAACAGAACTATAATCAGAAATGGTCATTTTTGATGTGATGTTGAATCATCTGAAGAGTCTCATTCTTCTAGTCATCGAAATGAAATCGATCGGTGAACAGAGCTATTTTCAGAAATGTTCATTTTTAAAGTGATGTTCAATCATCTGATGAACCTCATTGTTCTACTGATCGAAATCAAATCAATTGATGAACAGAACTATGATGAGAAATGTTCATTTTTGAAGTGATGCTGAATCATCTGAAGAACCTCATTGTTCTACTCATCGAAATCAAATCAATAGGTGAACAGAACAATTATGAAAAATGTTCATTTTTGATGTGATGTTGAATCATCTGATGAATCTCATTCTTCTACTCATCGAAATCAAATCAATAGGTGAACAGAACTATTATGAGAAATATTCATTTTTGATGTGATGTTGAGTCATCTGATGAATCTCATTGTTCTACTCATCGCAGTGAAATCGATTGGTGAACAGAACTATTATTGGGATACGGCAATTCATATTCTGTATTTGCTAAAGGCATAGAGTTTGTCACTGTTGTGAGTTGCATTATATCGATAAGTGAATCGGGTCAGGCTAGAGATTATTCATCGAGGATTGGAGTTTTAATCGAAGGAAGGCGCTGTGTTGTTGACGAAGGATGAGGACGATTGATGAATAACTAAGTCATTATTGTGTGTACTTATCATAAGCACGCTTGAGCTTAGAATTTGGTGGAGATGTGATTCTAGGAAGAGCAATACATGAAGAATTAGATATCTGTAAATGCAAGAGGCACAGATAAGAAGTGTGCTAGCTGCCGCTGTAATCAACTTTGATGAATGTTTGATGTCCTTTGCTTGCATGTGGTTTTAAAGTAGAAAATAAAGGCTCGATTTGAAGCATGGATAGATCGGTTTTGACATGCTTCATATTTTGCACACTGTGTTATCATGTGGCTTTGAAGAGATGTAAATTGGAAGAATGTACGATTTTAAATAACCGAAAACCTGTCAAGGGAAAATCGGGATACTGTAGGTGTACACTATAAGAATTTATACCCAACTGTGATGCTTTTACAGGATGCAGTGCTTCATACGTTTTTGAAGGATGGGTGTGTTGTATCGTTGTGTGTGGATATTGGTGGAACCTAGTTAGTAGAGAAGGCTAGAGATTGGAATGAATGGATACTAAGTAAAAAGTTGATCCTAACTTATCTCTGATTGCATTCTTGCGTTTGCAATCTTGAAAAATGCAATTGTGGCTTTGATTTTGAAGAGATAGATCGGAGATTTAGTCAGTCACTCAGCCACGGTCATGTATATTATGAAGATAGCAGATATATAAAATAACGTAAGTAGTATATTAGTCTCCATTTTTGAAAAGTATATCTACAAATACTTTCGTTTTAGTGCGGCATATAGAGTGTGTGGTAAGGTCGGTCCAATACAGAATATTCAAGTAGATGTTTCCTTGCGATGCATTTTGATTTTATTTTGACTGCTATCATGAAACACAACCTGTAATATGTTCACGTTGCATATCATGTGTGATGCAATTTTCAGTACTTCATTTTATCTCTAGATCGTGCTTCTTCTCTTATGCCTTTCAAGACTTTGTCGTGTATTCACATCGATGTACGCAAGAGAAACCATTATAAGAATTCGAAAAAGATGTCTACTCTATGAAATCCTAAAAGAAATGTTCCACCATATGATGAATTTGATCGTTCTCCTGCTCGAAATCAAATGAATAGGTTAACAAAACTGTCGTCAGAAATAGTCAGTGAGGAGTTCTAGTGTGTAACCTATATATTCAATGTTACACAGAGAAGCAAGTTTATTGGAGTAGGTTCAGCCTGTGTTTATGGTGAGTAATGGATTCTCTTATAACTCTGATTAGAATCATCGCCTCTAGAAACTCACTATGCTATGTCTCAGCAAATGCTTGTACATACTTTTGAAGTTCATCTGTCTCATCGATGATATAGATGAATAGTTCCACCAGGAAATTCAACCTCAGTTGGGAAAGGGTCTTCTTCTTCTTTCTTACATTGAAGTTGAAAATATATGTATGAAAAGAATCATCCAGATCAGCAGAGAGATGTGGTTGTTGTATGGTTTGATATAGATTTGGCTATTGGAAAACTTCAAATTTTCTCTCTATCTAGTATTACTTCGGGGTATCCAAAAGTAGTGGCACCATTGCAAAATTTCTTTATAAAAAGGTTGAAAAAATTTTCTTTCTTTATAGAAAGATAGAGCGTCTTTCGTTCTATTTTTCTATGCTATTTGATCACTATTCAAGTGATATCATAATAATAAAATTTCGGTAAAAACTGTTTTTTGTTGAAAACCAACTAGTGGCATTTGGATCATGATGGGTGTGGCATAAAAGAATGGGGCACTTCGCTTTTCATCTTATTATTATTTAATAGGTTGGATTTAAAAAATCGAAATATACCATAAGATGGAGCGTGAAAAGGGTGTGGGTGTGGGTGTGGGTGTGTGGATGTGGATGTGGGTGTGGGTGTGGGTGTGGGTGTGGGTGTGGGTGCCGGTGTGGGTGTGTGGGGTGTGGGTGTATGTGTGGGTGTGGGTGTGGGTGTGTGACTGTGGGTGTGGGTGTTTGTGTGGGTGTGGATGTGTGTGTGGGTGTGTGCCTGGGGTGTGGGTGTGGGTGTATGTGTGGGTGTGGATGTGCGTGTGCATGTGAGTGTGAATGTGGAAGAATAGAAAATCTGCACCCACACCTCGCAGCCAGACTCGCGCTACGCCCCACAACCACCCACATCTACATCCACCCGCATCAACACGTACCCACGCCCTACCTTGTTTTTCTTTTCAATTTGTTCCGTTAGAGTGGCTAGCAATCAACAGTTGTCTACATCTTTCTGTCAGCATAATGCCACGCACATTAGGTGTCAGTTATTTGTGAGAAAAAAATCGGAGCTTTTCGAGGTTGGTATCCCGAATAAAATTTCTCGAGATCGGGGTCGGGACCGAAGAGAGATAAAAAATATTGTCGGGTGTCAGGGCAAGTTTCGGCGCAAAAAAGTTTGATCCCGCTGATCTCTAGTGTAGGTGCGGATGGATGTGGTGTGGTGTGGTTTGGGTTGGGAATGTGGGTGTAGGTGTGGGTGTGTGTGGGTAGATGGGTATGGGTGTTGGTTTGAGTGTGGGGTGTGAATGAAGGAATAAGTGTAGGGTATGGGTGTGCGTGGAGGTATGAGTACGGGGTGTGGGGTGTAAGCGTGGGTTTGGGATTGGGTTTATGTATGTGAGTGTGGGTGTGGGTGTGGGTGTAGGCGTGGGTGTGGGTGTGTGGATGTGGGGTGTGGATGTGGGGTGTGGATGTGGGGTGTGGGTGTGTGGGTGTAGAGTGTGGATGTAGATTTTGGAAAGGAAGACTCACACCCACACATACCCACACCTACACCCACACCTACACCCACACCCACACACCCACACCACACATCCACACCCACACACCCACACCCACACCCACACCCACACCCCACACCCACACCCACACCCCACACCCACACCCACACCCACATCCACACACCCACACCCACACCCCCACCCACCCACACCCTAACATGTAAATAAAACGCGAAAACACTATGTGAAAATAGTTAAAATGTTTTTTCGTACTGTTATTAATTTTATCAATCAGAATAGTTTTCGAAGCCCTGTCTTGCCCTGCCCTGCCCTGAGGGCAGGGCAGGGCAAAAATGAAATTAATACGTTGCTTTCAGGGCAGAGCAGGGCGAAACAGGGCAGGGCAGGGCATAAAAAACTGCTCCATGACAGTCTCTGTTGTGCAGTACTCAGTATGTCATTCGACTCTATCTTATGACTTGCAAGACAAGGGAAATAATCCTTGCTCTCTTATCTTGTAGTAGTTATAAAAAGAGCCTGACAGAAATAACAAAGTCACTTTTCTTTCGTGTTCGTCGTCGAAAAAAGGTGCATAAACACAACTCTTATCTTAACTGTTCGAATCGCAAATTTAACTCGAGCAAGGTTAGAATCTTTAACAATGATAGCGAATGTATGCCTTGTCAATGTTTCTTCAGGATTCGAGAGAGTTTTTGGAAGACCTAGAGTACGTCAACAAATGTTCTTCAAATGTCGAGACTGCCACTAGCAAGAGCTATTAAGATTGTGTGTCTGGAAAAGTCAAAATTTTTCAGTCGTCAGAGTGACGGGATAGACATGAGTGACTGTTTGAGCTGGAATCGCTTTACAGTGCCAAATACTAGGGGTGCAACGATGACGGTGAACTATTGGCTCACAATACCACCAGTGCACCGGTGTAAGCGTGCTCAGATAGAGGAATTAGGGGATAACAATACCAGTACAATATTGTGGATTTGGTATTGGTAGGCATAGTCAGTTATCATTATGTTACGAGTAGGGATGCACCAGTGCCAATTAACTGGGTACCCAGTCCAACTGAGCATATATTTAATTAATCTATGTTGATTAAATCATCGGTTGTTTAGAGGTATCCGCAAATCCTCAAGGTCTATACTCTGGGTACCTATAAGTCCTCCAGGGCTACTATACAGATAGGATGTAACAATATCAACACTAATTGGTATTGACTGGTGGAGGTGGCGCCAGGAATTTTCATCTGGGAGCTTAGCCCTCAAGTTTTCCAAAGTCTAAGTGTAGTAAAAATTTTTCTGACTTTTGATCCTCATCAAGAACAGTGCTAGTTTCATAATGAATGAACCATTTGCATTTATTTGTACAGAACTAATCATGGGCAGCTCCAACTTGGAGTTGAAATTAACTCTGGAATTTTGACGCTTTTGGTGGAACATGATTTAAAAGGAGTGTTGTAGTATAGAGATAGAAATTTGCACTCCTCTTCATCCCTCACAGACTGGGTGTGGGTGTCCGTGGAGTGAATTTCTACCCACACTCAAGTTACTGTATGGGATTTGGAAGTAGTTGCAACTAGTTAAAAATCTTGTTGGGTAATTCATTACTAATCGAAACGACTACTATAGCGCCAGTTTTCATGTGTACGTTTATTCAACTAGCTGCAACGGGTTAGTGAAGATAGCTGCAGCACTCGCTTGAATATTTTCCACATTTTTTTATAGTTAGTTACAGCTGGCGCGACAAGTTTTTTTTCATGCTTGAGTTTTAATGATTTTCACTTTTAACAATTTCGTCGATATAAAATATGAAACTTTGACTATAAAAATACTTTTTAGATCGAAAAATATGGGTTGTACTCAATCTCATTCGGGTATGTTATATGTTATTTGTAATGATTTATTAATTACTGGTGCTACACTGTGACATCCAAAGACATTGAAAAACAATACAAGTACACGTAAACAACTATATGCTGGTTACAAAATTGTACCTAAAGATTCATTACAAGATAAAGCACACGCTTTAGTAGCTGAAGCTAGTTTAACATTAAGTCTTCTTTGTGATTTAATCAATTTTTGTGGTTCTGCTACAGAGTATATAAGCCATCCATCAGTTACATCGATCGACACTTTGCCAGTTCCATAGATCGACAAGAACAGATAATAAGAAAATAACGCAAGTCATCGGAGAGATGGTTAGGTATATAGCTCGATGAATAATAATTGTACTACAACTACATGCATAAATATTAATAGAAAAAGTTAGATGGAAAGGTAGACCGATAGTCTGCAAGCTCGGCAGATCGAAAGACAAAGAGATAGATAGTTAGTTAGTTAGTTAAGAAAATATTTGACTATGTAATGAGTGTTGAAAAAAATGATGATGTAATTTTTATTTTCAGTTTTTCTCCTTCTCCCTCGCATTCACAAGGCTCATCGTTTTACCAAAAAATTTTTCATTCATTTCTCTACAAAGTGATGTAAAAAAAAGATAACCATAACATTCGTCACGCTGTTCTTATCGAACCCAAATGCAAATATCTTTAACAACATAAAAAATCAATTTTTTCCATCGATACTTTTGTAGTTTGAACACTTCTTTGACAGTACTAGGAAGAGGATCATTGATCATCTCTTAGTACTTTTAGATGTTGTATTTTTGATGATGTCATATTCATAGTGCGTTCGTCCGTCTGATATGATAAAAATGCCTACTGTATAATTGCTAGCGATCATTGAATAAAATGCGTTAGTAACAGAAATTCTATTGTTCAGAAGTTATATCAAACACTTCGCACATGAGTTGGATAGGCAAAATATTTATCTTCAAGATAACAGAATACTAAGCTCAATTGGTTTGTTTTTGACTGACTACTGGCCATTTTAAACATAATTTCAAATGCAAATTGACAAGATGAGAAAAGCGGTCGTGGATTACTGCAAAAGATATTACTCTAAATATAGAATGACAAAAAATCCGCAGTATAATATAAACGATAGAGGAAAGTTCTTAGGACATTTCGATATTTGTTCATTAAAGACAGTATCTCAAATCTTAGGGTCATCTTTCAAAGATCATTTTGTAAAGAAATTAACCGAAAAATCGTTGAATAAATAGCTCTGCTCTTTGAGTGTAAAGAGCGAGAAGACAAAAAAAGAAAATAATAAAATGATGTCTTTCTTTTTGGAAAAAACCGTTAGATAATGAAAATAGCAATAAGATCAGATATTAATACTGCTGTGATGAAGAAATGTGATGAGTTCTCGCCATTGTATTCTTAGATTACAGGAAAATGCCCGAATGAACACAATTTTGGTGACAGGGGGATCTTCTCTAATATTATTCTTCAACAATCTTCGACTTATCCTGTCCAGCAGCTAATTTCATAGATGTTGTAAGCTATTACATCATTTTTTGAGATGTCAGATCTAAGTCATAGGCGATAGGCGTGAATGAGCAAAAACAATCACAAAGTAGACGCTGATGTGTTCAGGAAATAAGACTTTTTAATTTTATAATTCAACTTGTGTCACTCGTCGAGGACATCACAGGAAACATGCTCTACTACTATGACGTCATTAGATTTAAAAGTGCGGACCAACCATGGATACTACGCAACAAAAAATAGAATCACCTATCTCTGCTCAATATTTTCGATTATTTGTGATACTACAGAAGCAAAACGATATTTTCTAAGACGAACTTCATTCGGAAGGAATAAAACAATAAGTATTACACATATCGATACATTTTGATAAATAATATCCGATGTTTTTGTGTGAAAAAAGAATGATATTCTGAGTTATTTGCACTTTTTACTGACAAAACTCAGTCTTGTCGAAACTAAATATGATATTTATGAACAACGTAATTGGAAAGGCTAGGGATAGGTGGGTGTGAATGAGAGGAACAATAATATCCACATCCACCCACACCCTTCCTCTAATACATTTTCAATGAACTAGATTAAAACATGACTCTAGATTGTGAATAATACAATTTTGTCTCTACTGAGCTGAATTTGCTTCTTTTTTTCTATTGAAATAATTACTTTACGATGCAAAAATAAGGGTAAGCGAGAAGTCAAAAAGTAGATGTTGATTACTCAGGACATTCCAAGGGAGAAAAAGCTGAAGTTTTGATTGCGATTGATTGTTTTTATGTTTTCTCTATGAGATCATCGATTCGAGTTAGTTATAAAAGTTTTCTGTGCTCTTGTTCTTATAAGCAGGCTGATAACCTTATGTTTTCGTCTGTAAATTGATCCATTTCAAAGTAAAGTTCAGGAAGTGCAAAATTTCGATTGTATTCTATTCTTCACTAATATGTTTTCTTTAAAAAGTCAAATTATGATACAATCCAATATATGATCAATAGTCATTTTTTGTTTGACAAAACTTCTGTAGTTGCTCTTATTCTTATTTCCTAAACCATCTAGAAATCGTCGATTATGATTAAGTACCGGAAACTCAATACGAAAATATGATTTAATTCAGTTTAAAACTAATAAAAATTAAACAAATTCTGTCCTATACGGATAGATTGAGGATAGATCTTCTGGACGATATTGTTTTCACTTGTCATTATGTTCTATATTGTATCGTTTAATCACCAACTAATCACTAAAGGTTTTCGCTCTGTCGGTACTAACTAATTATTTACTAACCTTGACATGAATAGATTGATAGAATGCCCCGTTTGTTAATTATATCTCGCTTTTGGGAACCTAAGGACTGTTTTCCTTTTCGGAAGTAAGTGTGGGTGATGTGAAAATCTGTTAAGCGGCACAATAGTTGATTATCCTTAATGTTCGCTAGTTAAAAGTTCGAATATTTGATAAGTTAGAAAGGAATTCTATAATCGCATTCACTTCTTACATTAGTATATAAATCTAAGAAATCCTACAGATCGAATACTTCGCCTTGACTTGTTAGATTCTATATTACTTACATAAATCAGTGATACCAGGAAACTAGATTAGACATCTTAGAGAACAATCACTATGCTAGCGGATGTATACGAATTTTCACTCAAAAGAGGGGATACATCTTTAATCTTACAACGATGAAAACTGTATTAGAATTGATAGTGCCAATAAACTGGCAGTTTCTTTTTGTAATCAATATTAATTTAAGAAATATTTCACATAAGCAAAGTACTCAAGTCATTATCTGTAATAAAAAATAAATAGATATCAAACGGATGCCACATAGAATATAAGAGTATATAAACTAAAGTGATATAAAAAAAGACGCAAGACGATATCAGAAGACTCTAAATCATTACAAAGGAAACATGTGTTTCTCTGATCTACGGAATCTATGAGCTAGAATTTCAATATCAAATTAAAAATATTAAATCAAGGGGAAACAAACTAGTTTCTATTCTGGAAATGATTAGACATCATTAGAAGTCACCAAAAATCATAACAATACCTTAAGGATACGAGCAATGAATAGAGATGGTTCATAATTATAGATAACTATCAGAAGCCATTATAAACCATGAGAAATCATTAGAAATGAATGAAAAATCACTCTAAATTATAGAAAATCTATAGTAATAAGATTAAAATTAAAGTCATACAGGGTGAGCTGATAAAAACTGATTTGCACTGATAAAAATCACTAGAAATCATCAAAGAGTGAAAATGATGTTGAAGTTTATCGAAAATGACACAACGAGGCTATTATAAAAAGAATGATGATCTTTTATTGCAGATACTTCGACCAAGACTGCATCAGCTGCAAAAAAAAGAAGAAAAATAAGCTCCAGCAGAGCTCAAGTAATTCAAACAATTCGTTAGCGCTTTGTCCTTCTTTCATACCTATTTTCTTTTGTTCATAGAATTATGCAGCTGCAGTAGACGACACCAGTATCGTACACACTGAAGCCAGTTTCGTTACTCCACAGGTCAGGCAATAATCATTCGAGAAAATGGATATTCATCAAATATCTCATATTTTTAGATGCCGACTATGGAAATCAACCTTCAAGTAAATAAAGGTAGGATATTGTTGATTATTGCCTTCCAAGTGAGCATGATTATTGATAATCCAAATTATTTGATTAAAATTACTGTTATCCCTCAGATGCACTGAGCACATTGGAGAAATTCTCAGGTTATATGGTCACTTTTCGAAGAATTTTTCTCACTTGTCTATTGCTCGCGTATGCCTAGGTATTCAGGTTTTTGGAATAAATATCACAATTTATTCAAAGACTCGAAACATATGGCCATTACCAGAATAAGATTTTCACCTCCTTTGTATTTGTGCCGCCACGTCTCAGTGAAAACATATGAATTCGTTTTAAGAAAACGTTGTGTTCTCACATTATCTCCAGTAAGGAATACTGTTTGAGGCATTGACTTCCCACATTATTGACGGAATGGTTTTTGAAAATGCTTTCTCAAAGTGCTTGAAATTATAAGAAACTCATCATCTAATTAAACATCAAGTAAAAGTCAAAGACAAAATATGATTTTGCGATTACTCTAACATCATCTCGTAATGAATAAGAGATTTGTTTTTCCTTCACTTTCTAAAGGACACCATTGTAGATGCAGTTGTTCTACGATCGAACAACAATTGTACATATAAGAGTTATTCGACAATGGCTTTTTATTGTAAAAGCTATCTTGTTCTCGCAGACTAGCAATGCTTGATCATCAACATTATCTGACCGTCAACTTTTTTTAATGAGTTCCTGGACTTCATTGAATTTTGATGATTCGTGTAGTCCGTAGAGTTACTAAGGTTTTTCTCATTACATCTCTTTCTTCAATACCTAGAATCTATGGCATATACCGTAGATATATTATTATTAGGAGAAAAAATGTTATGCATTAACGATTTATCTGCCAATATATAGAGGTTTTTAAAGCGAAACTTAATATAATCTTGATTTATTTATAAAAGTCAGAGTTTGTCAGTTCTACACATTAGCCTCTCAAGGGGCTGCACTGACAAGTTTATTAATATTATCTTAATATGATTAGAAATTCATTCAACTGTGCAGCTTTACTTCATTTGATAACATATCTTACTATGTTTAGCATGATTTATTGTTCGTTCAGTGTTAATGTAATGTTGTATATTTTGTCCGTTCTCTTGCAACACAATGCTTTGCGCTTTTTCGTATCTCTCATTAGTCTCTTTTTGTTGCTCAAAGAGATAATGACTTCTTCGTGTGTCCATTGAGATTTCAATAGAAAATGATTATAGAATTATTTCTTTAATACAAAAAAGTATATTAAATCTTTTCGAACTCACCCCCGATCATCGTAAGATTATATGTTTCCTTTGGCAGTTATAAATTCACATTTTTTCTATTTGTTAACTTTTATGATTATAATTTCTATTATGATATATGTATATTATAACAAGCTGTTCATAAAAATAACCCATTTTCATACACAATCTCATAGATATCAAGTTTTAAACTAATGGATATAAAATGTAACAGGTGTTCCCCAAGAAAAATGGGCTTCTCTGTATTTTAATGACATTTCTTTTAATATCCACTTCTTTAGGCTTTCTCTGTTTACGTGACCTTATATGACGTCCAATACATCAAGAATGTTATTTCAGTACTACTAAAGTATAGAAATGAAATCTTCAGAATAGAGTGAACGTTTCAGCAGATCGTAGTGCGAAGTTTCACATCCATCAACTGATGCAACAGTAGTACCAAGTCAACTTATCATCTTTCATCATCAAGAATCATTGGCCGCCGTATTATTCAGATTTAAATACATCGAAGTATTCAATTTTGAGACAGATTTGTAGATTTTATCAATTATATTGAAAGAAGCTATCATACAAAAACTGTATGATACGAGAAAAATAACTTAATAGAAAGGTTTTTTTTACAAAATTGTTCACGCGTGACTGTTTGTTTGACGCGTATCCTGTAAAATTACGGATGTCATTTACATTAATAAGAATTATAGCGCTTTGTAGAGAATTAAAAGCCGAATCTTTTAAAAAAACTAAAGGATTGGATATTAAAAGAGATATTATTAAAATACAGCGAGACCCATTTTTCTGGGACACCCATTAGAAAATATTATTGAGAAAAATCCAACATTAATATTTCTTAATATGTTAGATGATTATAAATCTATTCTGATGCACTACGTTCTGTAACTAATGAAAGAGGTCTCTAGAATATTATGTATTGATGTAAACAACACTTTCACTTTATAATAATTAGAAGAAATACTAATTACATATAAGAACAGGTTAAACACTTATCAGAGTCCGACTCAAACTGAGTCAAACAGAAGCGTGACTAGATTCTTGAATGTCAAGCTTCAGTACCATCTATGTACGATTCCAATACAAATTCTATCAGTAAGACAAATTTCAAAGAACA
>CAJNOL010004772.1:0-13950 GCA_905250125.1 Rotaria sordida
CCCACACCCACACCCACACCCACACCCACACCCACACCCTCTTGGGATCCTTGGGATTCTTGGGATCCTTGAATTCCTTGGGATTCATTGGATCCTTGAATTCCTTGGGATCCTTGGGATTCTTAGGATCATTGGGATTCTTGGGATTCTTGGGATCCTTGGGATCCTTGGGATTCTTGGGATCCTTGGGATTCTTGGGATCTTTGGGATTCTTGGGATTGTTGGGATCCTTGGGATCCTTGGGGTTCTTGGGATTCTTGGGATCCTTGGGATTCTTGGGATCCTTGGGATTCTTGGGATCCTTGGGATCCTTGGGGTTCTTGGGATTCTTGGGATCCTTGGGATTCTTGGGATCCTTGAATTCCGTGGGATCTTAGTCCGTATGTGTTAAATAATTTTTGAGTTCAAGAATTCCTCAAGAGTTCGGAATTCACGGAATTCGGGCACTACTGCGACATGACTAATCATGGCGTTTGTGGAATACCTAAAGTTTCACTTTTATCATTATATTCACAATTGAATAGCTTCATGGAGAATTCTTCTGAGGTGAAATGAGAGAGAAAGTCACTGACACTTACTTTTCGGTGAAAAAAAATATAGTGGCAATGTGCAGATCTTGTTATTTATTTCTTTTTGCCCACTTATAAAAAGCGTGGTAGGTCGTAAGGAAAGAAAAGAGAACAGAAAAATATGATCGCAACTTTTTGGAAGAGAAAGCAGCGAAGAAATGCAGATAATATTCATTACTTCTATATGCATATATATAACCTAATCGTGTTGCATTTTTTTTACCTGTATCTGTTTTATTTGCAAGAGAAAATGATATACGGCTAAAAACAGCACAAAAAAGGTCAGAACTGAGGATCTGCAAAACCACTTTTTCCAGTCCTGATCCCGGTAAAGAAGATCCTATAGGATTTCGTGGTCCCTGATGAATCGAATTGCTACATATCTCGTTTCATAGAGCAATTCGCGCTGTATCCAATGGGATAGAGAAAATCGTGCTTTCTTGAAGCCTAAACACTTGGGTCAATCATATACTGATTGCTGAACCTTATGGCACTCATAGACGTTCTGACCCTCCGTAAACTCATTTATCAGTTTCTTTAAAATCCTTTCTAAATGTGCCTTCTAAAGAATTGAGGTTCCTCTACAATGTTGCATATTTTATAGCTCACTGTTCTTTTGTTCGTCTCGAAAGGCAACCATTTTAGGCATTGTCCTTCAGTTTTCCATATTGGAATGCCTAATTGTACTCGGTACTCCACTTCGTTGGAAACGTGACCAACCGTCAAACGTTCTCAGAAGTTGCACGTTATCCAGCTCTACAATCTTTATATTCTGCAGGCTTTTCCAATGGAGTGTGGCTATGGGTGTGGGTGTTCTCTTCATCTACACCTAGGGGTGGCACTTTAAACTTCAAACTTAAAGTTAAAATGAAACACTTTAAAAATTTTAACTTTAATTAATGTGAACATTTTAAAACTTTAAACTTTAATTAAAGTAAAATTTTAACACTTTAACCTTAAAAAAAAAGTTAAAGTTAAAGTGCTTGTGGCATGGGTAAGAAGCGACCATGCCCAGTTCTTGGGTACTCGTCTAGCTACCCCAGCGGGGATAGTGAGGTTCTCATATAGCTATCCTATGAGAAATACTTGAGCCCTTATATAGCTATCCTATGAGAGATACTTGGGTCCTCGTATGGCTATTCTAATGGGGATACTTGGGACCTCAAGTGCTATACTATGAAGATACCCTTAGGTCCTCAAGAGCTATACTATAGGGATACCCTTAGATCCTCAAGTGCTATATTATATGAGTATCCTTAGGTCCTCAAGGGCTGTACTATGAAGGCATCCTTAGGTGCTCAAGTGCTATAATATAAAGGCACCCTTAGGACCTCAACAGCTATACTATGGAGGTACCCTTAGGTTCTAAAGTACCATACTACAGGGGTATCCTTAGGCCCTCAAGTCCTCTACTATGGGGGTAGCCTTAGGTCCTAAAGGTCTATACTATAGGGATACCCTTAGGTCCTCAAGTGCTATACTATAAGGATAGCCTTAGGTCTGAAGGTCTGCACTATAATGGTATCCTTAGGTCCTCAAGTGCTATACTGTAGGGGTATCCTTAGGTCCTCAAGTGCTATACTACAAGGATAGCCTTAGGTTTCAAGGCCTATACTAAAGGGATACTTTAGACCTTCAAGAACTATACTATAGGAGAATCCTAAGGTCCTCAAAGCCTTATACTGTGAGAGTACCCTTAGGTCCTCAAGTGCTATACTATAGAGATACTCTTACGTCCTTAAGTGCCATACTAGGAAGGTACCTTTAGGTCCTGAAGAGCTATACTAGGGGGTAACCTTAAACCCTCAAGGCCTACACTATAGACTATGGTGTAGGCCTTGAAGACTTAAGACTGTCCCCATGGTAGAGGCCTTGATGACCTAAGGATACTCATATAGTATACCACTTGAGGACCTAAGGGTATCCCTATAGTATAGCTCTTGAGGACCTAAGGGTGCCTCCATAGTATAGCACTTGAGGACGCAAATATCCACACTAGAATAGTCATATGAGAACCCAAGTATCTCTCATAGGATAGCCATATGAGGACCCAAGTACCCCCACTAGGGTAGCTAGACGAGGACTCAAGAACTGGGCGTGGTCATTTCTTACCCATGGCACAAGCACTTTAACATTAAATTTTATTTTAAAGTTAGCGTTAAAATTTTTACTTTAATTAAAGTTTAAAGTAACACGCTTTAAACTTTAATACTTTTTTAAAGTGTTTGTAAAGTTAAAGTGCCACGCCTAGTGCCATCCCTAACTCACACCTACACCCTGAAAACACTATTTACAGATTTACATCGGAAATTGAATGGAATCTTATTTACATGGATTATTTTTACGTTTTTCATTGAGTCTTATCGGAATTGGTCACGATCTTCTGTATTAAACAACTTTTAAAGGAGGGTTTTTCGCTAGTTGAAGTCTGTAATTGGAGCGGCTAATTCTCATCAGCTAGAAAAAGTCACCTGGTTCCAGCTCTAATACATATGGCTACTCAAACATTTTTCAGGCCAAATATGTTTGAAAGGTGCTTCATTAAAGTATCCAAAGATCTTTTTCTAATCGAATAGGCTAATCATCTGCCATAGAGTACTTTGATATTGTTATATTTTGTTTTCATCACTTGTCTTACATGAGGAAACAAAATAACATCATTTTGGATATCGGATAATTTTACAGATAAAATTATGATACATTTTGAGGAAACCATTATTTTTTGGTTATATCATGAGTTTTCATTCTTTTTATAAATCTATAAATAAGAACAGCGCTTTAAACTGCCAATCAGCAGCGAATATCTCCTATTTCGTATTTGTGACAATACTCAGCAAGTATTTGATTATCTGAACTCCGATTATGGAGTATGCACTGTTTGAAATAACCCGATCCTCTTTTTTTTCAAACTAAAAATGAAAAGACGCTAACTCGTTTTTTTTTCTTGATATATTAATTTCCTTAAGTAGTATTGGATTGGTTGGGACAGTAAAGAAAAGTGATGACGCTTTCCACGAGAGAATATTATAGTAGAAGAAAAGGCGCTGATTATTTGACGTTATATTCTGCGCAAAGCAATATTGTCATGGAAACCGGCATCTTGTATTTTATTTTTCCTCTCTCCTTTAAATGTAGCAACGTATGATGCAAGCGGAGATCTAGACGGTTGAGAACTTCCGCACATTAATAACATGAAAAATATTGCAGCAAGTTAAACAGATGAAATTTCCTTTGCTCCTTCTTTTCAAGGAAAAAAGTATCAATTCTCTTTTCTTTGCAGAAGAATAGAAAAACATTTTTTTCTCATTCAAAAAATGTGGAAAGAATTTCTGTTTCCTTGATTACCACAACAATGTTCCATTCTCTAATCTAAAGAAATTTTTTACAGCATAGCTATATAGTGTGCAGAGATGGAGCCAACTTATTCTCGCTTATAAAGAGAGCACTTAAAGATGTGTCGAAAGAAAAAGAAATTAAACCTCTCCCCCACAATAGAAGCCGTGGGAGCTTCTAAACTGTCCATCGTCCAAAATTTTCGGTGGGGGCTTCTACTAAGTCCCAAATTTTTTCAATAGTTTTAGATGTAAAACAGATTCCAAAGAATTTCGGGTGTTATTAGAATCTTTTAGATTTTTCAAACGACTTTCCAGAAGGTTTCGAGATTTTTACGCTGGCATATAAGAAAATTAAATAATTTTTTTCCTTAAGATCTTAAATTTCGGCGATTTTGCGGTGAAAATACCAATAAAATTTTTCAAAAACTTTGTAAAAATAAGGGGGCTTCTAATACATCATTCATATGGGTCCTTCGGGAGGGGCTTCTATTATGGGGGGCGGGGGGAGGGGGAGTTTATTCTGTTGACTTACCGTTGTCTTTTCCGTAAAACCCAAATATCACAAAATTGATTGGCTTTTATTTGATCACTCTTTTCCTTTTCATCACATATTCACCATCTGTGATCAATGATGTGTCAATGTAGAGAGAAATCTACAAGATATATTGAAAGAATAAATAGGTTGTTACATAAAATAAGAATAATGTCAATAGCATGCAAAACAAACTCTGTTTGATGTACGGCAAATTATCTTCATACCCAGGAAAACAAAGTTTCTAAAGAATATGTTAGTGCAGATCCGCTGGAGCTGACATGTGAAACTGACACGTCTTCTTTAGTTTCATTATACTGATACACAATACGCGAAGGGTATGGATGTGGGTGTGGATTCATCATATCTCTGCTAACACACTCACATCCATCCATACCCACACTCATACTCACATCTACACCCATACCTCACACCCACGCCCTCAATGCGACGCACGCAGACCAATGGAAATTTATCTTCAAGCGACGTTGCGACCACGCACAGAAAGAGAAAAAACCCATTAAAGAATCGTACGTATAAGTGTTACGACGCATCATTTTGACTCGTTATGAGATTTTATCAAGTCCTTTTCTCACTTCTCTCTCCCGACGTTCTTTCTCTATTGTTGTAAACCATTCTCTTATATCTGGAGTGATTATATATCTTGTGTTAGTGATTCGAATTTAAGAGCAGAGAATATAATGTAAGTGTAACTTGAGAAAAATTAGAAACCTTTTTTTGTATATATTATTAAATAAGACAGTAATGCAGTAATAGAAACAAAAATTTTCTTTTTCTTTTTCTTCTTTAATTTTTAATTTAAATTTTGAAGAAATACTAGAATTTTCAATCTTGACTGTTATTAACAAACTGGTGAGAGCGGCCATCATCAGTACAAATATCCAATAATCAAATAATGATGATTGATTTAGCAGTTTAATCAACTTGAGCTTTTTATTTTGATTTATGATGTCCGCAGTTTTATGGATTATTTCTATCATGTATTAGTTTATGGATTAGATCAAGATTATAGATTAGTTTTATAGATTATTTGATTATTGGATATTTGTACTGATGATGGCTGCTCTCACCAGCTTGTTAATAACAGTCAAGGTTGAAAATTCTATTATTTCTTCAAAATTAAAATTGAAAACTAAAAAATAAGAAAAACATTTTTGTGTCTATTACTGCATTACTTTCTTATTTAATGAAAGCAGAGAAGGCACCTTTATAACGAAAGTCTGGAAAAAGCTAACTCTTCCAATGGAAGTGCATGATTATTTTTTTTCTCGACAAAATGTTTGTCATGGAAACAACCCAGTAAAGATTGATTCACGTTGCTTGATTAACGGTGCGTAAGCACAAGAAAGAAAAACAAAAGGAAAGAGAGAGAGAGCACAGAGAGAAAAAAAAACTAAAGGTAAAACTCAGTTGACAAAAGGTTAAAATAAAAGCAACACACGATCTTTTTTTGATTTATCACTGGTATTCATCAAAACTCGATCAGACCACCATCGATCGTTGTTTGGCTGTAAAACTAGCTGATCTGTCCCATTTACGTCAGTCACAGTTTGCAGTGGATCACGGCTACGATATGCTTCGTAGCCGACAACCATCGCCTTCCACTAATCCGAAGAACAACAATTATGATCGCTTTCATTCAAAGAAAGCCACGGATCGGAACACTAGTTCGCAGGAGCAATACCAATATGCTATCAACCTGCGTGTCGATCCAGTCGAATTCGGCTTTATCTGTGGCAATTCTCGTTGGCATCAAAAGTTCCAAGGACTTGGCGCCTTTAACCAGTATTTTGCTATGTTAGCACCGAAACACAATGGTTATACTTTGCCCGATGTGTGGGATGGCTATTATCAGAGTACACTTGTCAAATTCTCTTCTGCGTTCCCGCCAGAACAACTTAAAAAAGAATTCGATTTGTTTCATCCATCGCTCGACAATGTTCACGTGCGAAAAGCTGTTTTTCGAAGTTCAAAACTCGAAGTCCACTCTGGTGATCATCGATTTGGCGACAGACGTGGTACTAATTTTATTGCTTTATATGTTACCAAACCATCCGAATTTCAATTCGAACCTCTTCTTCAAGATATTCAACAACGAATTAATACTACGCGATGGATCCAAACATCAACGGATTGTCTTCATATTAATGTTCGTCTATATCCAGATGCCCCTGCAGGAACTAATGAATTGACATGGACATGGGAAAAAATTTGTAAAATTGGCCTTCCAGATAAAGTAGCTCGACTTCCAATTGACTTTTATTGTTCAACGTTGGAAATAGTGCCAGCTCGACGACAATGTGTGCAACGCTATCGAGAAACAAAATCCAATAAATGGTGGTCAGGTGTGACCGAACTCGATGGACAATGTTCAGGCTGTTACACTCCTTTGGATAATGGTAAATGGAATGGAGCATGTCTCGAATGTGGACAATATGAACGGATTACACCAGTTTGGTCCATCCCATATGTGAACACTTTCACTCTCGCTCGACAAATCGAACAAATCGATCTCGACAAGTGATTGCTTCTTTGATTCAAAGGAAAGAAACATTTGTATCTTTAGTTAATTCACACGTGCGTTCATTTTCTCCATTGCAGGATGTTCCAGAAGTCCGAGCGGAAAGAAATGCGAATAGCGCTTCAACTGTTGAAGCGCTATTCACGTTGTATTCGCTCAGACTTTTGGAACACTTGTACATGTTAAGCTTTTCTTGTTGTTCGAAATTGGAAGAAAACTAGAAGTTGCCAGTGTCATTGAAAAAATTCCTATGATCAACTAATATGATAAATCTTCAAACAAGATCATGGGCGTTCCTTTTTTGTACACACCAGAGTGCTGTCTGCCAAAGTAATAGAGAAAAGTGTTTCTAATTGTCATAGCAATGATAAGGAGAATTATGTTCACAGATCCCTTCTTCATTCGAGATATGAGTGCAGGAAAAAGACGTACTGGGTGTGCGTGTGGATGTGGATGCTGAGTATGGGTGTTGACATGTGTGCTGGTTGGGTTTTAGTGTGAGTGTGGATGTCGATTTCGGCTGTGGTCGTTACTATGGCTGCCTGTGGGTGTTGGTGTGAGTTTACGTGTCGTATTAACCAATACTCACACCTACCTACACCCATACCTTTTTTGCTTTTGCAGTAACAAATCAGTCAAACTTTTATAATTTGATCTCAACAACATACTATTTTTCATTTTGTTTCATGTTGTTGAGAAATTGGGTAAAAAATTTGCATTCGAAATGATAAAATTCTATTTACCAAAGAAAACGAAAAAGATCCACGACACTCCTTATTTTCTTTTTTCTCTTAAAATGGAGGTGTTCCTGTTGATAATCAGAAAGATGGGACATATTCGGATCAAATGAAAGTACTCACTGCCAAACTAACAAGGTTAAAATATTAGCCATCATTGGCTTGCCTAGAGGGAGATATTCGATTTTTATGGTAGTCACGGTTGGAGTATATAGAGACATTAGGACTATTTACACTAATTTTTTATGCAATCAACTAAGTATTTCAATAGTAGGCTACAAGAATTTTTCTGAAATTTGTCAATATCACTACGATCACATCAGTTTTGATGTCTTCTGGAAGTTAAGTAGTATCAATATGGATAAAGATCAGCTAGAAGTTATCAAAACCTTTAATTTGCCAATGGTTTCGTACAGCAGGAAATAAAAAAGACTACTTCGATGGCACATTTCTTTGTGATTTCTTAACACCAATTGTAAAGAACTTATCAATAGGAACTATTCACGTAATAGAAGGTTCTTTTGTGAAACACAATCTGAAAGGAGTGTTGAAGTGTTGAGGGATAGAAATTTTAGACCCACTCCTCTCCCCCTCCCCCTCTCCACAGACTGTGACTGAAATTTTAATTAATTAATTAATTACTTTGTAGTTAACTAATTACCCATCACAAACCGTGACAGACAGATTTTGAACCCGTCACGAACCGTGACAGACAGGTTTTCGACCCATCACAGACCGTGACAGACAGGTTTTGGACCCGTCACAGACCGTGACAGACAGCACTCAGGGATCATTATAAACTGTGATAGAAAACTTCAAGGAAATATGAGCAATGATGCATAACTAACATATGATTGAAGCATATATGGAGTAGTGTCCTGTTGAAAGTCTATAATGTAAGGTAAACCATTATGAAGAAATGTACATCAGTATGCATAAAAAACAACAGCTTTTAGAACATTGGCTACAGCAGCTGTATCGTGTTTCACATTTTTAATCCCGCAAGGGATTGCGCTAACAGCTTTTTTCCTTTCAAAGTCCTTTCTGCTACACTAACATGAGCGTTATTATAATTTGCGAAAAAAGCTTCTCGATCATTATTTACGTCCCATGTACTTTATCTGTCGCGGTCAACGATAGCAGAGTGTGGGTGTGGTTGTGGCTGTGACTGTGCGTATCAATCGTTTATGTACTCACACCTACACCCTAATGTATCGTCGGTCTAAGCCCTAAGTTCCTAGCGTGAACCTATCAGACGCGAGACAGCTGTTTCTCAACTTTTATTGGGGAACAGACAAATCTTCGTGTCAAATTCAAGAGGATCCCGGCAAGCCAAGGGCTGACCCAAACAACCATATGTTTTGTCCTTGTAATAAATATGAAAAAGGATCCTGCATTTTGATTAGCTGATGGCTCTTCTTTTTGACCAATCAAATTTCAAAAGGGTTTTTTCAGGATATTTCTAGTATAAAACATACGGTTGTTCTGGCCGATCCTTGGGTTCCTCGGGTCCTTTTTCAATTGACAGGAGCATCCGTGTGTTCTTCTCTGAAAATTGCTGAGAAAAAGTTCCTCGAACATCGATCGGTCGAAAAAGAAAGCTGATAGTCAATCGGATTTTGGACCCTTTTTTCCATCTACTATCAAGATAAAATAAACGGCTGTTCGGGCCATTCCTATATTTTTTTCGGTGGAGCACTTTCATATGATCCGAACACCGGTATTTTCTGCCTTAAAAAAGCTAAGAAAGAGCTCCACGCAGTTTGGTCGGACAAGGAAAAATTATCAGCCAATCAAATTACAAGAGACCATTTGTCTCTCTTATTTGTAGGACAAAACATTGGGTTGCTCGGACCAATCTAGACTTAACGCGGTTCTACTTGAATTCCACTCGAACTTCGGTATGTTCTTTCCTGATAAAAGCTAAGTATGTACTCCATCGGATCTAGTGCGCGGATGCCAGGAACATAGAGCTCGGACCGAAGAGCTCTAAACTGATGACTCACAAGCTTCCGCTGGACAATGGTAACCTTCGCAAGTAAAAACGGCTCGATTCTTATCGGTAACCCATATACCTAAGGTAGAGTTGAAACGCTCACGCTGATAAGCGTCAGCTATACAACGCTAACCCCGATGTATGCTACTTAGGACTGCAAGTGTACGTCACCATAATACGGCTTCTAGACCCATAGTACTCTTCATAGTAGAACTTGACGATCCAAGGGTACTCTAGTATGGGACTTGAGGACCCAAGGGTACTCCTAGTAGGAAGTTTGAGGATCCAAGGATACCCCCCTATAATAGCACTTGGTGATCCAAGGGTACCTCCCTATAGAAAGGCTTGAGAACTCAAGGGTGCCCTCCTAAGTACGACTTGAGGACTCAAGGGTTCCCCGTAGTATAGGACTCGAGGACCTGAGGTACTCCGCTATAGTATCTCAAGTAGAGATTTATTAAAATATAAAACTTTTTTTTTTTTTTTTTTTTTTTTTTTTATTTTAACAGCAGCGAATATTTTTCGTAATTGACAATGTCAGCAAACAAAGACTATCGAAAATGACAGAATTTACTTTTGCAGAATAACTGCAAAAGTAAATTCTATATAGACTATCTTAATGATGGAACCAACTGATATTGTGCAATTACGTTGGCACTATTACATAGTGATACATACAACACGAGCATTGAATGTTTTTCGTTCTTCGTATAGTATACATATAGGCTGTTTATAACTAGCGAACTATTGTTTTTACTATACAATAACATCATTATATATTCTTTTCTTTTTATCTTCCATCTATATGATATAGATCGAAAACAACTTGCAAAAGTGAATTCTATCATTTTCGATAGTCTGTTTTAGCTGATATTGTCAATTACGAAACATTTTCGCTGTTGTCAAAATAAAAAAAGTTTTATACATATCACCGTGGAGGGGTTCTGAAGAAAGAGTGTTCGGAAGAAAAAAATAGCAGATTCGTAATCAGCGTGATCAATTACCCCCGTCGCCGTCGAGATCTCGAGAGGGTACCTCTGACTCCAAGCAAAAAATTTTTTCCAAAAGTCAATGCAAAAGAAGCAAAGAGAATGTAAAAAAATTATCGCTTCGCAAGGGATTCGAACCCACGTCGCGTCATACACACTATATTAGCCACTCGGCTATATGCGAAGTACTTCTTTTTCTTCTTTCCTCCATATCGTTCTTTATATTTTCCATTAAAATATTTCACCTGTCTGAACATAGTGCATTCGAGGATAATTTGAAAAAATCGCGAGGCATTTGAGATCAAATCATTATTTAACAGTAAAACGTTGTATTTTGTTGTAATAGATCAAAGAAGAATAAAACGCAACAATTATATCATGATGATAAATAATTTTTCAAAGATATTGATGAATTAATTCTGTAACATTCACTTTTGATTCAATACCTACTATAAGATAAAGAAAGTCCTCAAATATCTATTAATAACTATTGTTGAAGAAATAATGTATTATAATAAAATGATATATAATATGTAGCAATATCATTCAAGATTATTTATTATTTTTATATTATTGTGTATCATAATTTCAATCGTTCTTGATAATCAATAATATATGTGGTACGTTTAGTAATATGATGTTACATTAAACAATAATCATGACAACTGCAACAATTTTGACAATGACTTGTTCTACGATAATTGTCGTGATGGCAATTAACTAAAAAAAAACAAAGAATATATTTTAATTAATATATATTAATCATAAACAAATAATGTTTTAAGACTATGTTTAAAAAAGCTCAACAAGTTCATTGCTGTGTAGTATTACTTCTCGTCATCATTGCAGATCTTGCATCATAACTTCGATGTTGGTGAAATTGATTGTGACGAGTACTTCGTACTCTACGTTGACGATTCTTGAAATTATATCTATAAGGAGGATCGGCAGGCCACCAACGATTGTTGTTGATATTGTTTGCTGTTGAAGAAGAACCTCTTCTTGAACTCACACCATATGCATCATTGAGTTCTAAATAAAAAAAAATATGAAGATATTACCAATGCTTAGACAGAAGCAGTTGAAAAAACAATTCTCACCTATTGACATCAATGATACTGGCTTCATTGATGAAACAGAAGATAATACAGGCGTTGTATTACTACTTGATGAATTACTCCATGGTAATGATAATGACGATGAGGGCTCATTGTTGAAGATTCTAGAATAAACGGAGAATAATATATTATTCGTATTTCTCTAGACTTTTTTCGTATCAAAATAATTAAGTGAAATAATTCTTTTTTTTTTAAATTTTATTTCCGTATATATACTGTTTGCTTGAACTTTCACAGCACTCTTTGTTAAACATTGAGAGAACAAAAGAAAAATCAATTTAATTTGTTTTCATCAACAACATAGATTTGAGCAACATAATCTATTTAATCATGACGATATCCTCATTCAATCTCAATATGTGAACAAAAACAATAAAAAAAGTCAATAAATTTCATATTCAATCATTCGCAACTATAATATAATCCGCTACTTTGTAGATGAGAAAATCGAAGATTACTAATATTTTCTTCAACAATAAAATCGTTTGAGAAATGAACTTTTCTTTTCAAAGATTTTGTATCAATTATTTCATCTCTTAATATACTAAAAAAAAAAGCTGACGACATACTTGTTCTTCAAAATATTTTCCTGTACGTTTTGTTTTTCCTGATGAAGAATAATTGGTGAATCATCATAACCTTCATTTGATGTTAATTCAATTGATGATCCAAAATGAATAGGAGAACAAGCTACATCACGAGTACAAGGCCATGGAGGACTAGCACCAGTAGCCGTGTTAATCACATTTTGTTTTACAGACATTGTGTTTATCTGAAATAAAATACTAAGAAAAAAATGATCTACTAAATTTCAAGAAACTTGATCGATGACTGATGGTAATGAAATCAAGTTTTTTAGTAAAAAAAAGAAAGATGATCATACATACATATTGTTATCTTATAAAATCTGTATTTGTTTTTCTTCTAACAGAGCATATAGACCCAGAACAAAGATGTCTAGCAAAGAAATGAACACACATGCACGTGGATTGAAAAATAACGTAGGATAAGACATGAAAAATATCCAAAGGAATAGATCACTAATAATTACGTATAATTTAACAAAAATAACATAAAATCAAGTTTACGAAAAATTTTAGGTTTCCCGACAGACTCAAACAATTTAGTCTTGAAAAAAAAATATTGTTGATTAAAGATAAAATAAAAAATTTAAAAGATGATATTCAGAAGAAATCTCTAGTATTAAATGATATACAAGATAGATAATTTTTTAATAAGAATACTACAACATCGTAGCCCAAAACTAATTCTAACTCTATTATATAAGAAAAAAAAAGTATAAGATGTTAATTTTAATGAGATTAATAACTAGATATATGCATCATCTCTTACTGGAAGATCTTATATATCAACATTTGCACTACATTTAAAATGAGAAAGAAAAAAAAATAATCATTTAAAAAATAGTAAGTAGTTCTATGAAAAAAAACTTTTTTTTTATGTGGTCCAGTTATCTCGTGATGGCTTTGCATGATTGGTGAAGAGAAAAAAATTAGAAAAAAAAATGATCGATATTTCTCGAAAGACAATTTAATTCACAAAAAGAAACAATAGTGATGGTAAAAAGGAATTTGATGTGATTCTCTTCGTTTGTTGTAAGAAAAAAAGAAATAGATCATTGTTGTTTATTAGATGTCAATTATTTTCTTAACTTATTCCTGATACTTCTTGATTCATTGATTTTTTTAAAAACAAATCAACGATCTTACAGCTAAATGGTACGAATTACATCATTCAAGAGCACATTAAAAAATAAGTAGAGTTCTAAAATTGTTGTAAATTACATCTTAATCTAGAAATAAATTCGTCAATAAATATTTTATTGGTGAAAATAATCGAAGTTGTTGCTCTTTCAATAAGACCTATCGTTCCTTTTTCTTTCTCTTTCGTATAGTTCAACGTGTCTATGGTTGTCATGTATACATGTAATAAAACAACAAGAAAGAAGAAGAGGAGGTTTTCGTTCTCATCGAACGGGAAGATATTGATGAATTTGTTTTTATAACAAGTCTAATTGTTTACAAGAAAAATTTCATGATGACTCACATCAAAAGATAAGAGCGATGATGGTAGAAAATTTTTTGCATCAAGTTGAATACCAATTATATGAT
>CAJNOL010004773.1:0-13936 GCA_905250125.1 Rotaria sordida
ACAAAATGTAAGTTAATTGTTATATTAATTTTATTCAGGTAAAACTTAATATATTTTTAACGAAATGAATCATAGCTAAAACTATTTATTATTTGATTTCCTTTCAGTTTTTTAGACAAATATTATATATCAAAGCATATTTTCGAGCTAATACAGAACGAAAATATCGAGATTAAATCTAAATCATAGATATTAAAATGAGTTCGGAAATAATGAATTTTTGTCTATTTCACATTTAGAAAGTTAAATATTTAATATATTAAATTTCAATCGTTTGTTATAATTTTGTTTGATAGAAGAATAAAAAGTTTTGTTTAAAATATACATTAAAATGAAGAAAAATAAACTTTTACTCATTTGAAAAGCAATTCTACTAATGACAAAGATATGTAGAACACAATATCCTTATGATAATGTTATTTATTCTCAGCAAATTTATTAAATATTTCATTGTGATCTTCATCGTTTATAATAATAATAATAATAATAATAATAATATTCTATTCGATACATAAACAACAATACTACTATTGGAATTTTAAAAGAAGGCACCTGGAAAAAAGCTTATAACTTTCGAACGAAAAGTCATAGCGACCTGCGGTTTTCAGCAACCGATAGAAGATTATAGGGGGCACATTTTTATATAAAAATCAAGGTTTAAATAATCAGTGATTGTGAAATCGCCGAAAGAGTAGCCTCCTTATTTGGTGAAATCTCAGCAGAACAAGTTGAAACTTTCAGCATATATAGCCCCACTGTACCCCAATCTTCGCTGAAAATATCATCGATAAATCTTGTAATGACGAGGAATGGTGAGCCAATCATCATCTGGCCTTACATAAGACTTTCATTCACTCAAGATATTAGGAAATGGCCTCAACTTTTGGCTGAATAAATATCATAATCTAGACTTCATATCTATGCGATTATATCATAGTTTGATTAAATGAACGAGAAGAGACGGTGAAAATATTGCTAAATTCTGCATTTCTCTTAAGAAAGTTGAAAAGATTTGTTTTAAAATACTTACTGTATGAAAATCATTTCTTCGTCGAAGTTTGGCTATTTCCGTACATTTTTACGATCAAAGTGCGATGCTATTGCATAGATATGAAGTCTAGATTATGGTATTTATTCAGCCAAAAGTTGAAGCCATTTCCTAATATTTTGATTGAATGAGTGTCTTATGTAAGACCAGATGATGATTGGCTCATCATCCCTCGTCATTACAAGATTTATCGATGATATTTTCAGCGAAGATTGGGGTACAGTGGGGCTATATATGCTGAAAGTTTCAGCTTGTTCTGCTGAGATTTCACCAAATAATTAGCCTATTCTTTCAGTGATTGCATAATCACCGATTATTTAAACCTTGATTTTTATATAAAAATGTGCCCCCTATAACCTTCTATCGATTGCTGAAAACCGCAGGTCGCTATGGCTATTCGTTCGAAAGTTATAAGCTTTTTTTCCAGGTGCCTTCTTTTAAAATTCCGATAGTAGACAGTATAGTAATTGAAGATCTTATTCGAATATTTCCATAACTTATCGATAATATCATTAAACGATTATTCGAAAATGTCGAAATAAGATCTTTCTAATAAAATATCTGTTAAATTTATAAATAAATAACTATTCGACTGTAATAAAGAAGACTTGATTCGAACTAAAAGATTGTTTTATTAATCAAAATTATTTAATTGAAAAAGAGAAAAACAAAGTGAATGAATGTATTTTATGTATCTTGATTATCTCTTAAATAACAGCAGTGTTCAGACTTCCGAAAAAGGAAATTTCGGAAGTTTCGGAGATTTCAAGCATTTGTGTTCTGAATTGCACGTTACTTCCTAAAATGATGTAATTTCCGAAATTTCTGAAATTTCCGCAATTATGTACTCACAGAAATTTCTGAAATTTCCAATATGTCTAAGAACTTTTGATTTGCGCTGCTATATAGTTATCGAGCTGATGGAAATTTCAGAAATTTGAGTAATTTCCTTTTTTGGAAATCTGAACATACCTCCAGAATGGATTCAAGTTGATTGGTTAGATGGAACCAAACATGTGACATTCGATTATGGACGCACAGTCGATGGTATTGAAGACTTGATCAAAAAATTACGGCAAATGAGAGAAGAGTATGTCTCTCAACTTTAAAACTGAATTCTCTACTAAGAGCAATATCTTAATAAAATCAGACAAAGAACTGAAAATAAAATTGCTCAAAAAACACCCTTTTGAATAGAAAATTTGTTTATTTAAAATTAAGTCAGTGAATATCTACAAATTCTTAATCAATGTCCGAAAGGGCGTGGGTATGGGTGATGAGAAAATCGATACCTACACCCACACCCAACGAGTATAAATGATCGAGTTTATCATGTCTGGTTCACTGTTTTTCTATGTCGTATCTGATGGACATGGCTTCTAATGAAATATTTTCATGGTCATCAAATGAGAATTCTTCTCAATCTATAGGAAAATTAATATGACAATTTTTTATCACAGATACGTCGTTTCAATCGATCAAAATCAATGCACATCAATTAATATATCTGATTCTTTTAGTAATAGAAGAGAATTTATCCGTGGAATCTCTTGAAATCTTGCTATTTAATTCTCACACATATGAAAGCATATTTCGTTCTGCTAGAGCCATGTTGGATGCTTTCTCATCTATTGTTAACTTTTCCGTAATTCAGTTTTTACGTCGTACTCAGAAATTATCGACATTGAATCGTATTAAAAATGAGAGTGAGATCAATATTTCTACGGTTAAGACACCATCTCTGCGTTTTTCTAAGCATCATAAATAAATTAATAGAGCAGTTGCATCTTCAACTTCATCAATGACATCACCATTGACGAAAGCTGAAATCGAACGAATAGTTTCTTCTGCTTTTGATGATGCTTTCAAATTACTAGGTAAAATTGATGTACATATGTAATTCCTTGAAGAAAAAAAGATTCATACGTTTCGGAATTCGAATAATTTTGTTTTGAATAAAATGAATGCGGTATATAAAACAGTTGATAAGTCTAGTCTCACAGATGTGTCATCCGATTCTGAATCTGAATCTGACAACTCAGCGGATCTAGAACACGTAGGGCAAGATAGTGTCAATGATTCGAACTTCATATGAAATTTGAATTTTTATTTAACATAATGCTACAACTAATTAGCCTTATTTCCGATTCTGCTGTCGACTACATGCATACATGAAAAGCGATCATATAAAGTAATTAGTTTCTTTATTGCTAGAAGTGATCTCTTTTCTTTCATCCATCTTTCTTCAACATCTGGCTAGACAATGTTAACAAGATGATGGAAATGAGAGAAAAGAGACTATTCTTAGCAACAAATATGCTATATAGAATGGCTGTTTTTTATGCATAGCGATGATCACTAAGCCAATTGCGAATAACGGTGTTGGATGACATTTATCCATTGAGAACATCTGTTTGAATTTGAAATAAAACTTTTCGTAAAAAAAAAGGATCAGTCTCAATAGAACTATCTTTTGTTGAAAATATTTTTGAGCAAAAATTACATATTCGAAATCAACATTAAGTTCTAAGTAAAATAATGTACTTTATTCTCCCGAAAAAATGACTTTCATTTCTTATCATTGTACATCTCGAAGAGACACTTGGGATCATTACAAATGTTTTTTTTCGTTTCTCCTAAATCACGTATCATCATGCGCAGAAGTTTGTGTTTGTTCCAAATTTCGTATTGAAATTCTCAGAGAGTGAAACTTTGAACGAGAAAAACATACTTTTATTCGAACAGACAATCAAAAACCTATTTTTGCTGGGCTTTTTAATATTCAGCTCTAAAATTTATTGATATATGTGATCAGATTTCGAAATTCATACCTCTCAACTGTCCGATGCTGGCATACTTTGCATGTACTCCGATACATACACTCTGATGACATGCGTTCTATTAGTTTTCAGGAAACTAAACTTAATTTCCTAGTTGCTGAGATAACATGTTATATGATCATAATCGATATAATGTATATAATGGCTGTAATGGACATAAATCAGAACAGGACCACTTCGACCAGATATGGTATACTATGTACATGCTGTCACTTTCGGGTGAGGTATTAGAAAAGAATTTTTCACGAATTTACTCAAAAAACGGAGCAAGTTTTTCGGAAATTGAAGTACCTTTCTTGGAAACTCATGCAACACATTATATATACACTCTCATCACTACATGTATTGGCCAAAAAGATCTAGGATTTAGGAAAGAAATTGTGCTATGCAATGTCATGTACTGAGTTACGTATATTCGAGTACCTGAAAGTACATGTATTATTGATAGAGGTATGTGAATAAATGATAGCATAAATTATATCTGTATTAGGGTATCTCTGTTTTTAAAACAATTAAATGCGTTTTTTTCACATCTTGTTTGTTGGAAAAGAAAAATTACTAAGCTTTCATGTTTAGATTTACTGAGTTCGTAATCGAAGTCGTTCTTTTGAAGACAAAGTATACTAAAACTGTGCAATAATGACATTAAAATAACTTTAATGTGGTTCTTTCAATGGTAATCCTGAGCCTTTTTCACAAGATATCTTCGTCGTAATAATTGAAGTTTAAGTAAACAATGAATAATAATTCGATGCTAATAAGAAATTTATTCATATGTCAATTAGAGCAGAAAATTCTCTTTGCCATGCAACCACATGTTTTATTTGAAAAAAGTAATGGTGTAAGGGTTGAGTTATAGAACAATGTTAGCTCAGATTTATAAATCGATCTGATTCTTTTTCCTCATGATATATTCATATAATTAGCAAAGTAATTCTTTATTACAAATAAAGCATGCCATTTGGACACTGCATTATTGATCTGGGTAACTAACATTTGTGAGTAGATTTTCTTTCTCGCATGAAATTACTTTGCATTATTGATTCGAATTCGAAAGAAAGCCCGTTGCATTACTCTATCCTACATATTTGCACAGATCATTACTGACAGGACATAAATCATTGATTGTGACCGTTAGTGTATGAATAAAAATTTAGCACCTTCTGATATAAAAACCTAGCAGTGTGCACTAGAGTATTGCAAAGATATCATTTTTCGTATCCGTAGTCGACTCTTACGAAACTTTCTTACCTGTATTTTTTCCATATGTAAACTACACGTTTCTGTATTTTTCATACCTGCATCCTACTCAAACTCATATTATGTATACTGTACCTATCCTACCGATAGTTCACAACGTAAATGACTCATTTTCTGCATTTTAATTCAAGAGGAACATAATAATAGCATAGAAATAATAATCATAAAATAAAATTACCAAAAATCACAAGTATATCCAATGTGTCAAATATTAGTAACTACCATCAAGTTTTTACCATTCAATCTTTGAAGAACTATACAAGTATTAGTTTCTATCATTGATCTCTACTCATACACGTTTCTTTCATATCCCATATTCAACCCGTGAATTTCAATAGTCAATCGTGCATTTAAACCAACCAATGATAAAGATATATCAGCATTATAAAAAAATAAACGGCTTTAGCTAAACATAGTCTGATGATAATAACATGCTAAAGATTAATTGTGGACTTCTGAATATACTCCAACAAAATTTATGAAGTTCAGTATTTTGTTTAATAATACAAAAATAGGATTGAATATTGTCTTAGGATGTATTTTACTATAACTAAGTAGAAGCTGACAGAAGCAGATAGTAAAAAAGTATTTCATTTGACACGCATGATGGCTTGAAGTTTATTTTGCAGATAAGATGATTAAAAAAAACTGTGGAGATACATCTTATTCAATAAAAGAAAACTGGATATTGCAGAAGTTCAAATAAAAAATCTAAGATCCTCTAAATATCATCTCTAAGGGAAAATGAAGATTTGTCATGATTTAAGAACTATATAACTGTTTAGAATACAAAATATGAGTGCTTATCGGAGACTTAATATAAATGTAAGAGTTAGTGCTAGTTTCTCTTCTTAACAAAGTATAAAAACAATACATATTTGTAATTATTTATCTTTAGTTGATCGCTTTTTAATTCCATATTGATATTCAGCAGCGGCACTTTTTCATACCTTGAAATTTTCAAGTTTGTAGGTCCTGACAAGAGAATATTTTCGCTCGAAAATTCATGGCAGCTTTGTATGCCATAGGATAGAGTAAACATACGAACGATACATCACCATCAATTATATTTCCACATTTTGAGTGACAGTACTAAAGAAATACTGAAGACAACACTTTCTGAGGCTTTCAATTTATCATTTTTATAACTCGTAGTGAATACAACTTGTATTGAAAACTTCGCCACGATTCAACACAGAAAGTAATATCCAATGAGTGATTTATGTGTTTCTAACATGACTTGTGTAAAACGTAGATACACAGTTGATCAACATTTTTATTCTTAGATTTCCATTATAAGTCAAAGTCATATAAATTAGTTCAGATTCAGAGATTTCTAATGATAGTCCTTCCTTTAAGATAATTATATCAAGCATCAAGATTTTATCAACAGTCAACTGCATAAAAGGTTGATACGAGCTTTTCTGAGCCCTGGTTGATTGAACATTGTATCAATAAAACACACAAGATACATCGGCTAACCGTTTTCTTCGTAGCTTTACAGAGCACGTATATAGCTTCATAGAATCAGCATTGATCGATAAAAAGCAAGAATTAAAAGATCAAGATTAAATATGTGTTTTATCATGGATGAATTCGTTTTTAAACATAGCATTGTTCAGATAACAAAAACATCAATCATTTAGACGCAATAAATGATAACTTGATAAGAAATATAAAAAAAAGTTCGCAAAGTAAAAACAATAATATCTATATGAAGTACGGAGCAGTATTTTAATTGAGGACATTTTCAGCAAAATAGAAACAAGCCAACGGACAATCAGATCATTCACAAATCCATAGAAGACAGCGAGAAGCAGAGCGCTAGAGTTGCACACAGAGACATTGAATACAGCGTCATAGATTTAAGAGAACAGAAAAGAAATGAAATAACACAGCTCAAGTAAAGTAATGCATAATAAGAAAAAGGTACACGCTTATATAGTGCAAAGAAGAGATGTACCCATAAAAAATATATTATATTCAGCAGGTATTTCTAACAAATATCTTATGGTATGAGTGATATGTGAACCAAAGCTATAATAGGCAATGAGATTCATGTATCAAAGGTGTCTAATAAGTTTTCATCCTCTCAAGTGATCTATTTTTCTTATATGCTTCTTCAGCGGAATGCGGTGATATTTACGGCTTATATACCAGTTGTTCAGATCTACTATATACTAGATTTTGCGCTTTGTACTTCTTACTATTACAGAAACACAAGCAGCTTATAATTGCACAGGAGGATCTGGTGTGCGAGTGTGGGTAAAGGTGAGAAGAACATCCACAGGCCCACACTCGCTTACTCATCCAGCCACGCCCATGTTCATGCCCACATTCACACACTCCCTCTTACAAGCAAAACCAAATGATCTGATACTTTTTATTTGACTATAGTTTGACTGAATCTTTCATTAGAGATGATTGAATGAATAATTTACAGCTGTTGTCGGATGGCGATGTGTCAAACTGGCTTTTAAGGGTATGAGTGAAAATGCTACTTAACCAAGTTGACTCAGTAATCTAGCCGTCTCAAAAACGCTCGAAATTCTGTACATTAATGTTCTAGAGTAAGTGACAGTTTATTGAATACGCTAGGCCCTCATATTAGGTAATCTAGGTTTTCCGAATAATCAAGGACCTAAGATACCACTGTATTTTTGTGTGGTCGGCTACTAGTTAAAAAATTTGAGACTCGAATTTTTCTGAGTCAATTCAAGTTCACTATGATCCGATGCGTCTTTTTACGTAGAATACGAATAAAAGTTTCGCTTTTATTTTTGAACTTGTTTTGTTGTAGAAAACTGTCAACAACAATTTGAGAAAATTCTATCCAGGCACCCAATTTTTCAAAACTTTTAATTTTTGTTACTTAATGTACTTTAACTATATCTCCGCCAAAATAAAAGTTCTCGCAGTTTTTTTCTCAAAATGCTTAGAATTTAAACCCATGCAAACTCTAAACCCTTAATCAAAGTCAACGATCACTTTTATACGTGCGGCTGAAATCCTATGAAAATACCTAAAAATAATAAAAATATTCATATGGATTTTACATTCATTATGTCGCCGTCACTCGAAGAGGTAGAAAGCTTAAAAAACAGTGTAGAATAGATCTGAATATTTAGCATATATAATTACTGTATAATTCAGTCAATTCAACTGACGAAACACAGGAGAAGTTAATTATTCCAGAGGATTGGAATTTATCAGGCATCCTTTATAGTCCCCATCCAGTTCGAAGAGAACAAATATTTTGAACGGTAGGCTAACACATCAAATTTCAAATGAGCTTCAGTTCGGGCTTCATTCCTGTTAATGTATTTCTGCAAGTTTCAAACGAATACAAAATGAGTTCAGTTAATTGTGGGAAGCCCCATCCATCGATTTGATCATATACATTGCTCGCTGATTCACACTCTAGCAAATATCGAAAATTGTAACTCATACACAACTCCAGAATGATTCACCAATGCAATTAATGAAATAATTTTTCAGATGTTGCACAAGTTCACTATTTGTGAAAAATAGCCCACTCGTCTCTTCACTAGTATATAATGCAACAGTATTTCCGATAACTGTAATAAAATAGTTTTGATCAATCAGAATCTTTCTGATGATGGGAAGCCAAAATGAAATTCCTGTATCCATAAAAGCTTTGAGAACTTTCCCTGCAGCAGAATATTCCCATGATCCCTTCCTTAAATCACGTACGAGCCATGAAAGTTTCTCAACAGTATCAGGTTCGAAATTAGAAAAACATGGTATCTTCACGAAGGTTCGGTCTAAAATTTTTTGTGCTTTTAAAGAAGCTTGCAATCGCTTATCAGTATATGCATCCAATAAAGCTTTCAACACTTGATCAGCGTATACCTTGTCAACCATTATTCCAAGCGCTTCATAGGCACATCGTCGGACATCAGCATCGCCATCCCAAAGTGCATTGAACAGTCCATTGATAACTTCATTGGTGGCTGCCCTTTCACCTACTTTTTTGAGCACTTGACAGGCACGCCATCTGACACCTGCATTGACATCCCGAAGTGCATTGACGAGCCCATTGATCACTTCATTGGTGGCTGCTTTTTCACCCATTTTTTCGAGCGCTTCCTGAGCATGACATCTGACACCAGCATCGACATCCCGAAGTGCATTGACGAGTCCATTGATCACTTCATTGGTGGCTGCTTTTTCACCCATTTCTCCCAGCGCTACACAGGTACACCATCTGACATCAGTATCGACATCCCGAAGTACATTGACGAGTCCATTGATCACTTCATTGGTGGCTCCTTTTTCACCCATTTCTCCGAGCGCTTTACAGGCATGCCATCTGACACTAGCAGCAGCACTCCCAAGTGCATTGACGAGTCCATTGATCAGTTCATTGTTAGCTGCTTTTTCGCCCAATTTTTCTAGCGCTTTACAGGCACGTCGTCTGACACCAGCATCGACATCCCGAAGTCCATTGGCGAGTCCATTGATTACTTCATTGTTAGCTGCTTTTTCGCCCATTTTTTCGAGCGCTTCACAGGCACACCATCTGACACCAGCATCGACATCCCGAAGTGCATTGACGAGTCCATTGATCACTTCATTGGTGGCTGCTTTTTCACCCATTTTTCTGAGCGCTTGACAGGCACGCCATCTGACACCAGGATTGACATCCAGAAGTGCATTGACGAGTTCATTGATCACTTCATTGGTGGCTGCTTTTTCACCCATTTCCCAGAGCGCTCCACAGGCACATTGTCTGACAACCGCGGCGGTATCCCGAAGTACATTGACGAGTCCATTGATCACTTCATTAGTGGCTATTTTTGCACCCATTTTCCCGAGCGCTTCACAGGCACGCCATCTGACACCAGCATCGACATCCCGAAGTGCATTGACGAGCCCATTGGTCACTTCATTGGTGGCTCCTTTTTCACCCATTTTTTCGAGCGCTTCACAGGCATATCGTCGGACATAAGCATCGGTATCCCGAAATGCATTGACGAGTCCATTGATCACTTCATTGATGGCTGCTTTTTCACCCATTTTTTCGAGAGCTTGACAGGCATGCCATCTGACACCAACATTGACATCCCGAAGCGCATTGACGAGTCCATTGATCAGTTCATTGGTGGCTGCTTTTTCACCCATTTTTTCGAGCGCTTGACAGGCATGCTGTCTGACACCAGCATCGGCATCCCGAAGTGCATTGACGAGTCCATTGATTACTTCATTGATCACTTCATTGGTGGCTGCTTTTTCACCCATTTCTCCGAGTGCTTTACAGGCATACCATCTGACATCAGCATCGACATCCCGAAGTGCATTGACAAGTCCATTGATCACTTCATTGGTGGTTGCTTTTTCACCGATTTTTTCGAGCGCTTGACAAGCGTGCCATCTGACACCAACATTGACATCCCGAAGTGCATTGACGAGTTCATTGATCAGTTCATTGGCGGCTGCTTTTACATCCATTTCTCCGAGCGCTTGACAGGCACACCGTCTGACATCAACATCGGTATTTCGAAGTGCAATGATGAGTCCATTGATCACTTCATTGGTAGCGGTTTTTGCACCTATTATACAGAGCGCTTCACAGGCACATCGTCTGATACCAGCATCGGTATCCCGAAGTGCATTAACGAGTCCATCGATCACTTCATTAGTGGCTGCTTTTTTACCCATTTCCCGGAGCACTACACACGCACTTCTTCTGACCTTAACATTGCTGGCTCCTAGTGCACTAACGAGTCGATTGTTCACTTTGTTGCTGACTGTTTTTTCGTCTATTTTATGAAGCGCTTCATATGCAACAGCTTTGACGAAAGGGTAGGTATCCTCGAATGCAGTGCAAAGCTCTTGAATAATTTCGTCGGTAGCTGCTTTTTCACCCATTTCTCCAAGCGCTTGACACGCACGCCATCTAACACCAGGATCGTTATCCTTAAGTGCGATGCCAAGCCCATTAATCACTTTATCTGTCGCTGCTTTTTCACCCATTTTACCGAGTGCTTCACAGGCACTCAATTTGACATCGATAACTGTGTCTTGGAGTGCACGACAGAGTCCGATAATTGATTCATGGGTCGCTGCTTTTTCACCTGTATTTCCAAGTGCTTCGCATGCACTCGATCTGACATTAGCATCTGTGTTTCTAAGTGCAGAGACGAACTCGTTAAGTACCTTGTTACTTAATGTACTGTTATAGATGCGTTCGAGCGCTTCACGGGCTCTTACTCTCACTTTAAGATCGGTATCTGCGAGTACATTGAAAAGTCCATTAATTACTTCATTAGTTGCGGCTTTTGCACCCATTTCCATGATCACTTCACAGACATTGCCTTTGACCAATGGATTAGTGTTTCGAAGCGCATAAACAAGTCGTGGAATCAGCTCATTGTGAGTAACTTTTCCAGAAAATATCCTAAAAAATTCACACGCATTTCGCCTTACCAATTCGTCGGTATCCCCAAGTGCCTTGAAAAGACCATTAAGCACGTCATTGGTGGCTGCTTTATCAGGCATTCTCCGGAGTGCTTCACACGCTGTCCATCTGACACCAGCATCGCTATTTCCAAGTGCATAGACAAGTCCATTAATCACTTCATTGGTTGCTGCTTTTTCACCTATGGTCCCGAGTACTTCACAAGCTCTGCGTCTGACGAATTCGTCGGTATCGCTAAGTGCATTGATGAGTTTTGATATCGCTTCATGTGTTTTAGCTGCTTCATCGCTCATTCTGTGGAGCGCGAAACATGCACTACGTCTGACGGACTCGTCGATATCACCAAGTGCATTGAGAAGTCTGGTGATCACTTCTTTGTTTGCTGCGTTTTCACCTATCGTTCCGAGTGTATTGCAAACACTTTGTCTGATTTCTGGATTCTCATCGTTAAGTGCTGTTAAAAGAATTTGAATCAATTGTAAGTTTGGATTCGAAATCGACACTCGGCGGATGAACGAACACATGCGTGCTTTTATACTCAAATTTTTGTCTTGAATCAATTTCGCGAAGGTGTCGAGTATTTGAGCTTGATTAACTAAGGAAGGGGTCCTTTGTAGTGCTTCAGACAAGGATTTGTACAGATAATGGATCTTGTCCGAGAAGCTCAAATAAATCCAATTAATTACTAGTTATATCAGCTCGCGATACTGCGGAATGCTTGAGTTATGACTAGTCTCCTCTAAACATGAAATAACCAGCGTTACATGTCTGATGCCGATGAGATCTAACGGCTCTGATAATAATGTAGTCCAAAATGAGTTGATGCATTGATCGTCGTCAGTATCACTAAGAAGACCGGATGCAAAAGCGAAAACTAATTCAAAGCGTTGATGGTACTTATGGCGTTGGATGAAATCGATTGCTTCTTTTAACTTATTGCCACCACTTTTTACTGCTGTCACTAAGTATCGTGCTGCAAAGTTTTCTTGGAAACTAAGATGAAGAAAGTAGTGGCTTTTGTCTGCTTGAATACATGTGCCGATTGGTTTGTAGTCTAAAGCTTTTAAAATACCCAGGTTGAGCAAGTGTGGTTGATGTTGTAGAGAGCAGTCAGACCTTTTCAATGCTCCTTTTAATGATTCCGGACGAAGGACTATGCTGTGGCTTTCCATCCCGTTAAAAGCTAAGCATTCTAAAAATAATAACTCCTTATGGCAGTGTGTGTAAACATCTTCTTTTGTCATGCGATTTGAAGAAATAATTTGCTTTTCCAAATATCTACGACATAGCCATTCAATCATCTTATCATAAACAGTTGTCATAGTCAGCACTATTGTTTTCGACCAATCAGTATTACACCAAAGACTACAGATAAGTTCCAAATTTACTGGAATATGCACAATACCCCAAATTCTAGGATTACGTTTTAAGAAGTGCAGTAGTTTTTGTAGTTGAAGAGATGCATTGTCTAGTTTGTCTCTTATTTGATTGAAAAATTGCTCTGCATATTTCGCAATATTATTATCTGTAAAACCAGTAATTTCCAGTTTTACATCGTACGGTAACGTATTCAAGTATGGTCTAGATGTCAAAATATGATGAGGAGTCTTAAGTAATTGTTCCAATACATATTTGAGATGTTCTGGTATATTCTCTACGATTTCATCATATCCATCTAAAAGCCAGAGAACTTGACTTTTATCCAACTGTTCTTTCATAAGTCTTTGTTCGTTCTCAGAGAGACCATTCTGGAAGTACTCCACTTTTATCATGTCAACAAGAGAATATCTGGTGCCTGGTACTAATGGAGGATAGCGACTTTCCGTTAAATCACGTAAACGAATCAAAACGACCAGGTCATATTGTTGCCAAAGTACACCTGTTGCCCATTGGTAAGTAGCATATCGACAAAATGTTGTTTTGCCTATGCCAGCACAGCCAAGCACGAGAACTTTCTTCGTTTTATCCTTGCATGTGTCGAAAATATTCTTGATTTCTATGACAGTCTTCGTATTGTAGATTTCTTCAAAGGTACGGATAATTTCATTACTGTGCTGATTCTTAAGAAGTTTTATTTCTTTTTGTTGCTGGTCGTTGTTTTCGATAATGGCTAGGTTAATGTAACTTTTTTCAATTGGAAAAGATTTACTTGGATCCATAATAAGTTCAATACGACTATTCTGTTGATATTCCTGTCTTATCTGTCCAAATAGACAATTTGGTTCTGATTTTGATTCACTGAAAAAACTTACAATGATTAGCAACAGAATTATATATTTGATAATGCAATCAGAGAAAAATAGTCACAATGTACTTTCAAACACGCCAAAAATACTGTACCAAGGA